>LPNX010228946.1:721-33000 GCA_001517045.1 Pseudotsuga menziesii | reverse complement strand
TATATATATATATATATATATATATATATATATATATATAATCATAAAGTACAAAATAATAAATTCCACAAATAACACAGTCTACAAATCACCCTTACGCCATTGATCTAGAGATCGACCATCATGGCCACTACTGTCAGTTGCACTATGCCCCTGGCATTCCTCATGCACATCACAAAGAAAATTTCCCAGGTCTAAGAACTGCAGAAGTTAAAACCGTGAACTATGCAAGTGAGTTACATACCACATATTTAAATTACATGTATAATGTGACAAACAATTAAATATATATGAAACACAAATCTGTGAACTCACCTCACTCGAGTTGAGTGTCAGGTTTGGGAGGCTGAGCCTTCATCAGAACTCGACTGATGAGAGTAAACCCACTCATCTATAAACATCACAGCGGCTTCAACACCCTCATCTGTAGCTGCCTATGTCTGCTTCTGTTTCCATGACATGAAAAATAGTTATATTAATGAATTACAATTTGAACTTGAGAATTACAATTTGAACATGTAAATTATAATCTGAACATAAATATGCAAATAATTCAAACATAAATAACTAGTACCTCGTCGATTGGCGTGTCATGAGTAGGACTCAGGCAGGGTTGTGTAGAATCCTATGCAATGCCCTTATCTCTATCCTGTACAATATAAATAAGATAAATGACGAAAGTTAAAACAAACCAAAGTATTAAGTGTTCAACAATTGACTCATTTAGAAATTCAAATTTAGGATAACAATTAACACATACCTCATCGATGTGGGCAGACGAAACTGCAACGAGACCTCGAACAGATGCATCACTACCAAAAACGACCTCCATGAAACTGGGCTCCTGCATGGATTTCTAACACAAATAAAAGTATTAGTTAAAAAAATGATTCATTTGAGGATACATTACAATCATGACAATCAAATGATGACAATAAAGATATACCTATCCCATCGGTTAAGGCCTGCATCTATCATGCAGTCGAAAATATGCATCACAAGCCATGATAGCATACTGCAGCACTGTGTCGTGATCGAGAATGTTGAGAATATCATTGGCCACCCAATGTAACTTAGGATATGCAGGTGCAGTGGGTTCTCTGCGTCTCTCTTCCTACACAGCCATCATGGTACCATGCATTGTCATGCTTGTTGCCTCTACTAATGCACTCTGCTCCTCAATCCCTAGCTAAGATGAATCAGCTACATCATCTGTCCTAAGCACAGTCCTTCTAGGGAGACCTACCAAAGGCTCTGGCTCTAGCTGAGCTCTAGGGTCTCTCCTAGCCCTAGGATGTGCATGACTGTGTCCCCCACTAACACCATAGAATCTTAAGGGTGTGCTGGTGTAATATGGGTGCATCCCCAAGACAAACTCTACATATATATGTTTTGCAAAGTATAGTGGGACCTGGTCATGGTGGGGAAACATGACCCACGCTCCAATAAACTTGTCATATACATAAGGTGCTGCAACCTCTAGCTTAAACTCCTTGAGTCTAAGCGGTTGACCAGCAGTGCGGTCAGGAGGGATATCAAATAATGTTCCCTTCACATCATGGCCAGCTATTGCATCTCTCACTGCGGACCAGTTATCAGGATCCATCATTGCGACCCTTATTCTTTGACATGTAGTGGCCCAAAGAGAACTCAATGGTCTGATGGACCTATAGACCTTCAGTAGATTGTCTACTTCCTCTAACATCATCCACATCGAGCATGATGCAGGAGAGTGGTCTAAAATGGAGCGGACGTTAATCTGCAAATAGTCACATTGACTGGTAATGTCTTGTAGTGTGATACATGTGATCTCATCCTCCCATGGTTCCTCCTCGAGAGTGTCAAGGCCTTGTTGTGTAGCCGCGACACTTGAAAATTAGATGAAAACATAAATGTCGATCAAAATACATACATCAATTGTAGGTGAATTTGAAATCAATCTAAATTAAAGGTACTGATAACTGAAAGAAAATATATATATGCATTTAATGTACCTATCTCTTAAGGAACCTCCCCACCGACACCAGCAGTATCCTCCTCACCACTCAAATACACAGAGTGGCTACCGCTCAGCTCCCCAGCAGGAGCGTGTGTCAGTGTAGGACGCCTAGGTGAACCTGTGAAAATAGAGACATACAAGTTGATGATTAAATATACACACGCGAAACAATTTAATTTTATGTAACTAACAAAATAGAATACGTCATGCGCAATTGTATATTTACGAGTCCTCTGTCGACCTTCGGGGCGAGGAATGGTCGCAGATCCGCTAGTGCTCTGCCTTCGGTGAACCGAAGAACCCCACTATGGAGATGCGTCTGCATGAAATAAGGCCTAATAAATGCATTCAGCATACAATATAAGATAAATGATAAATATGACAATAGTAAAGATGTAGATTTGAGATGATTAATACATCATCACATGGTGCACATTAATAATGGGAGAAGGATCACAAGTGTGAGCACAATCAATACGGAAATGACACATGCAAAGTTTTTTTTCACAGATAGTTGAGTTTGATCATTCATGTCATGTTTGTGAATACAAAAGTGTTCTTGGGACTCATGGTTTTCGCTTAGTTTGAAGCTCTAACTTTTCATCTCAATTTAGTAACAGTCTCTAACTTTTCATTTCAATTTTTTTTAAACTTTACCTATACACATAATATATGTCGATATCATTTTTTCCACTAGGTACAAGTCAACCATTTCATCATGGATATTTTGAAAATATACAACAATATGTTCAACATGTCTACCTATCTCGATTTTTTTCCACTAGGTACAAGTCAGTCATACCATGTGCTTTAGTCTTGTTTTGGCCTACATAGGGAATGTTGGTTGCTTTTGGATTGTTGTTGGTGGAATGTATGTTTGTTACAAATGGCTAGAGATTCTATGATATTTGGGTAACTTTGATTCACACTTGAATAACAACTTTCATGTTTTATTTATTTTTTCTGTTGAAAAACAAGAAAAGCCACAGTACTTAGATTTAGGTTTCCTTAAAATAAAAAGATATAGTTCCACTTTTCTGTAAGTTCAAATCAAAACTTATATATTTTGTTAATAGTTTGATTTTTTTTTGAAAAATCTTTAAAATATTAATTTAATTTTCTAAAATTTAAAATTTGAATTTATAAATTTCATTAACTCTTTCATAAACATTTAAAAATATATATAATTTTAAATTAATTTTTAAAATTATAATTATGTAAATTAATTTATATACATTTTAAAAATAAAATTATATTTTTAAATTAATTTGTAAAATAATAATTATATCATTAACTTTATTTTTACAAATGAAAACTTATACTCTAATTAATAAAGTAGGTTAATTATTTTATTTCAACTTTTAAAATAAATTTTAAGTAAATATAATTTCAATTTTTTTATGATTTAAAGTCACAACTTGTGTATTTAATTAAATTTTCATCCATTTTTTTTTAAAATTAAATTACAATTCCAGTTTTCCATATTTTAATGTATAAATTTATATATTTTATTAGTAATATTTTTTACTATTATTTTATTATATTCTAAATTTATAATTTATAATTTTGAAAATATTGAATATAAATCTATATGTTTTTTCTAAAAATTATCAAAAATATAATTTTATCTTAAATTATGGATTTCTATTTATTTTTTAATTTGATACTCTTTAAAAAAAAACTTAAATCGTGAATTTCTATTAATCGTTTAATTTTTTTTTCATAATTTAAAATCATATCTTACATACTTCATTAACATTTCCATTTGATTTTCCTTGATAAATCCAAAAATACACTTTTTATAAATTCAAATTCAAATTTACGCACTTATTTATTTATTTTTTTTCCCTAAAACAAAAGAAGAGAAAAAGATGATCCACATTTTCATAATACTTTTGATTGAGCATAAAAAACAAAAATATATAAGTACACTTTTCAATAAACTAAAATCAAAGTATGTCAACTAATAAGTTAAAACATGCATATAATATTTTATTATAAATATTTATAAGAAATATAAATATGAATTAATATAATATTTTAATTATAATTATAATTTATTTTAATTAAATAGTTAATAGTTAAAATTGTTAGGTGGAATAACTCCCGAATACACCATACACAGCATTCACAGTAGCCATGGGCTCATACGCAACAGTCACAACATTCACGACTTATACACAGCATTCACGGGCCTCTTTCACTCAACACAAATGAAAATGTTTGCAAAATTTAACACTCAAACTCCATGCACAAAAATAGGGTAAAAGATAGGTTTTATGCAGTCCCCAACTGTTACATCCAACATAGCAAAAATTGTGCAACTTTTACCTTCACGCAATTGAAGAATGGTGTGAGTTTTCAGCAAGTTCTCTTCAGCCTTTGCAAATCCTTCCACAAATCCTCAACACTTCAATTGATTGAACAACAACCATCGGGTTCACCTTTGCAGCACACAGCCAAAATGTTTCATCTCCTCATTACACAACCACAGTCTGCTTCAGCCTTCAACTCCACGTAGATGTGGGAAGGGGTGGCTCACAACTTTTAAGATAGATTATAGATCACAGCACAAAAACGTAGATGGAGGAAGTCTCAGTACACGTGCAAAGGCAGAATGGGTGGATGCAGTCACAAGATTTAAGGGTGGACTCTCACAAAAAAACGTTGTGAATATTATTTTAGACTGTGGATTTGCAGGAAGATGGAGTCTCAATACAACGAGGATACTCACAACAACAGAGTTGTAGCACACTGTCTGGAAATGAGATGGTGAAGATAGAACACAGCTATTTAAACAAATTTATTGTTAGGCAGGTCTGAGCAATAATTCAACCGTTTTGGCAGAGTGCAATCAAAACTTGCATAGAATGAGGGAATAATTAATAACGCAGCAGCTATCAAAATGCAGGATCCAAATGATCTCTCATACCTCAAATTAAAACTGTTGCAGAATAATGCATGTATTGAAGGCACGCAGGAGAGACTAGTGGTGGCAGACTGACAACTTGCAGGCAGCCTGAAACGAATTTGGTAGAGGGCAGAACGAAGGTCTGGCAGACAGAATGCCAAGATTGAAACACAGGCAGGCATTACGGAGCTCTGATACCACTGTTAGGTGGAATAACTCCCAAATACTTATTATTTCTCCATAGAATGCCTTTATTTATACATTTACAATGACTCTTGGGATCACCCATCCGAGAGTCTCTTCATATTCCTAATATTTACAATAACGTATAATTCTGACGGATTATATTCCAACAATATATATATATATATATATATATATATTTGAATATATATCAAAATATTTAAATTAAAATATATGGGTTGTTTAGAGAAAATGCCTTCACTTGTTGAAGGTTCATGATTGTCTCGTGTTTAGGGTTTGGATTTTTTCTAATCCTCCATGTATTCTCGGAGGATTGAAAAAAATTGGGTAACATTTCTGCTTGTCTGGCACACATTTCAAAATTAAACAGGAAGCATAAACGTCGTCGGTTGATAGAAATATTTATACAAACTATAAATTTAACAAATTTGAATTTTGTCAATCCTCCATGTATTCTCGGAGGATTGAAAAAATTTGGGCAGCAATTCTGCTTCTCGGGCAGACATTTAAAAATTAAACCAGCAGCATATAAATAAATAAATAAATAACAAATTACACTTACAATTTTATAAAAATCCGACAGCATTTCTGCTTGCCAGCACACATTTAAAACATATTAGACAAGAAAACTAACCTAAAAACATCTATAATAATGATTTTTTTTCAATTTTAACCAAACATTTTAAAACTTTAAAAAAAAGTAAAATTCCATTTAAATTTCAAAAATCAAGGTTTGGGTGTTACCTCTCTTCTCCGACATCCTGGTGAAAGGTAAGGGTAGCCGTGGCTTGCGTTGTAGATCGGTTGAGGTCTATGGTTGCGTTGCAGCTCGATCGAGGTGCTTTTGTGGAGAAAATGAGAAACAGGCCATGGCTGTCTGCAACCTTTTCTATAATTCTTTTTAGCACGAACCTCGATCGAGGTCGGTAGTTGGGTCGAGGTCGATAGCTCGATCGAGGTTTTATTAAACCCTCGATCGAGGTATTGGTAAACCCTTGATCGAGGTCTTGACACCTCGATCGAGGGTTTATGAAAATCTCGATCGAGGGTTTAATAAAAGCTCGATCGAGCATTTGTTAAACCCTCGATCGAGGGTACATTTTTTGTTTTTTTCCGAAATTACCTTGCCAAAAATTGTAAACCACCTCCATGGATGCACCCATCCATGTCTTCCTCAAACCTCACAAACTTCCATGCTTACACCAGAAGAAGTTGAGTTTCCACATAATTCCTGGAATAATTACATTTCTCCCTCTAGATTCGTTCAGATAACTCTATCCAGGTGTGACGAACTCAGAAAAAGTGCACGTCGAAGTGAAGGGTGTTTGACATAACATAAATTCGAATTGAGTTTTTTTGCAGGTACATTCAAAGAATTTATGAAGATTTGTTGACCAATACAAATGTGAAACGGATAATTTAGCAGCTCTGACTCCTAGAATCCTTACTCCTTTCAATTATCTTGAATGGAGAGAAGACATGCAGATTGCCTTGCACAATAAAGGCCTGTATAGGATGGAAATGGGAAGAGAATTTGAACCCAAAAAGTATATTGAAAAATCCAAGTTTCTGAATAGGCTTGATGAAGCCTTTGGCTTCATGTGCATCCACATATCTAAGGAGTTGTTCTTCCACCTTGGGATAAGCTTGAATCCTAGTTTGGAAAACAGGATGAGTTGAGGGGTCATATCCTGGAGAATGATTTGATAGCACTACAACACAGTAACTTCAAAACTATATAACAATTCTTTACTAAATTCAAATAATTGGTCATGCAATGCAAGCAATGCGTACTTGAGAAGAAAGAAGATAAATTGGTGCTCTCTGTACTGAGCAAACTTGGCTCAGAATTCTCAGTGTTTGTCTCTACTTTCGCTATGGGATACTGACTACTCCTAATTGGTGAATTCCATCCATTGATTCCTTCACAGAGTCTTTGATCCAAGAACAATACAAGATGATATAGATGGGAGATCTCAAAGCCTTTCCAAATTTATCTCTCTTAGTTGGTAAGACAAGGAATGTGCAAACAAGAAGGAAGCAGAAAAGAAATGACAAAAGAAACATTGAAATCGACCCTAAAGATGTTTTTGATCCATCAGATGAAACCTCAGACTCTAGGAAGGACAAACATCAAAGGCCTAATACGGGAAAGTGTTCTTACTGTAAGAAAGGTTACCATACAGAGAAGTATTGCATGAAGAAGACCATTGATCAAACGAAAAAAACTCCTCGAGAAACACAATATTTCCCTCCATGAAGGCACAAGGAATACTGAATATGGAGAAATGACTGAAGATCATGATGAGAGATGTCATTCCTTGAAGGCTAGTTGTTCAAAAACGCATGCCTTCCTCATTGATTCGGGATCCTTGAATCATATGGTTGCATCCAAGGAATCATTCTCTTTGTTAAAATTTACTGATGGTCTGAGTATTCACATGGGTGATGACACCCAGTATTCAAGATGAAGGAAAGGGTTCTATCAAGATAAAATATGGAATGTTCAAATATGTACTCTATGTACCCTCTTTAGCTACAAATTTGTTATATGTATACTAGATGGCACATACTGGCCCACCAAAGAAAGTGGTATTTGGTCTTGACTCGGTGCATATATCATATTTCTCAACTGGGAAGATTACAGTGAAGGGTGTTGCAAACCATGCCTCAAAGGCATATGAATTCTCACACTTTATTCCATAATCAGATTCAGTACAGTCTCAGTTGACATTCGAAAGGGGAGGTAAAACCATTCTATCTCCTCCTTTTCATATGATCATGTTTCTATTAGTGTTTAAGATTCAGAATCCGAAGCAGAGGACCCAGTTGAATCAATTTATGAAATTGAAGATGAAGTTCACAAAGATCCATATCCAAATATAGTCCCTACTCCCAATCCTAGGCCTAAATGGGCACAAAAGTTTATTGAGGCAGCTAGAAACATGACCGAAGATCCATCTGACATGAGGAGAACAAGATATCATTTTTAGAAAGAGAACCTTATGCTATGTCAAGCAAGTTCACTTCCTTCTAAGAGGTTCAACAAGCTCCCAGTGAGATGCTACATGATGGTAAGGACTGATTAAAAACACTGCTCACAGAAGAACAAAGTTGATCATGTCACTCTTCCTCCAAAAAGAAGAGACAAAGGAAACAATCCTTCTCCTCTCTATCATCGGCTTTGAAGAATATGGAAAAGTTGACATGCATAATCCCAGGATCCTAGTGCACACAAGAACTACCATTCTGCAATACCACTCCATAGAGATGCATATTGCAGCAATTGTTTCACAAGTTTTTGCTCAATAAGACATTTTTTCTCTTAAGTATGTAACCTTGTTTCCTGATTTACCTGCTTATTTTGGGGGGAGTGGGGGGGTTCCCATGAGGTTTTCCCATTTCCTCAGTTGTATTAAGGAGATATTATTATTTTTTTCATTTAGATTGTATCAGTGACCTTTGGTCTTATTTTCTAGGGCCCAATTTGTCCGAAGTCAGGATTAAGGGGGGGGTGTTGGGATTATTATTAATCCTCCCTTTGACCAAATAGTCTAATTGTCTATTTTCCTAGCATAGGAGGTCTTCATCACACCACTAGTGCAGTCAGGACACACCTAGGAGACATATGCCACTTATTGCTCCTAATTTCATGATTTTAGGAGCCCAAGGGAATAGTCCCAATACTTTAGGAACCCACTCTGAGTACCACTAGCAATCTCCTTTAGTGGACCTTGGTAGGTAAGCATTTATGTTCAGTTATGCTCCATTTATTATCAGTTATATCACAGTCAGTTCACGTAGTGTCAGTTTGCATGATTGCAGGGAGTGTGGGCGCCTTTTCTCACCTAACCTCATCAGTTAACTGATTGTACAATAAGTTTGTTATCTGGATTTGCATTAGTGAGCTCCAGTGGTATTTTCCACACTGAGTTAGCTCTAGATTCAGTCTGAGTTGCTAGATTCGAATCCTATCTTTAGCATTCGAATTCCCCTATATGTACAACCAGTTTGTTCCATATTATTTACTAATTCATGAATATAATCATATTATTCCAATTTTGTCCCATGTGTGTGCAATTTTTCCAAGGATACCATTGGGAGTTCATGGGTGTTTTTGAAATCTTCCCTTAGGGCTTAAGGCCCAAGTTTGATCCTATGACAATTAAAAAAAACCTAAAACCAATGCATACTAGAAAATGACCTCATAAAGGTGTAATTGACACACTTAGAAGTATTGAACTCCCCAACATGTCATGTCTATTTATTCAAGGAGTTGATTTTTTTCTTGGATTCCCAAAATCTTCTACTCCCTGAAACATGTCAAGAGCCTTAAACGAGAACCCATATATAGTGCTTTATCTTCATTGTTTATCTTCTATGACATATATCATTTATGTTTATTATTTCATGCAGATCATTCTTTTGAGGAAGGTTCTTCCATCCTCTAGCCACAATATGTTTTGTATAGACCTCCCCCATCTTGCTAGTGGTCCCATAAGTAAACTAAATACACAGTGTTTTGTTTATGTTTCAATTACATGTACTTGTTAACTCTAATTGGTGTTAGTTTCTAATTTCATATAGGCTTCCCACTAGTTGAGTGAGTATTGGCCAATGTCATAGCCAGTGTCTCACATGAGGGATAGGAGACACCGAGCACCTACAAGCATAGCGAGGAGGTCATACACGACATATGTACCGTAAATTCATATTTATTTATTTTTCAATTATCAATCTCCTTATTTTGTATTGATATTGGTGTATTTAATTTTACTATCTTTATATTGTTAGACATATAGATTGATTGATAGTTTTTTTATTTATCTGTTATTACTTATAGACGTACTTGGGAGGATGATATCATCTCAATTACACTCGAGGAGATCCATTCATAGTGTGATTATCTCTGTGATTGATTAAAGATCATGGGCCATGAGCGCCCAGCTAGACGTGCCATCAACATGATGCTAGATACTATTGGTGACTTGTTGTAGATCCACAAGATGGAGGGGCCACTGAGTACCATCTGGTGTACTTCTTGCAAGAGGAGGAGGGACTAGGTATTGGGTCTTCACAAATGGGAGGTTGACAAATCCATGACTAAGGTAGTGGATGTCAAGAGAATTTTGTTTGAAATCTCTCTTGATTGTACTCCTAGATAGACACTCAAGCTCCAAGATTTTATTCTTGAGGGTGTTGCACCTCACGTATACGACAAGTTTATAAGATCATGGGGTCAGTTACCCCACCATGAACAAGTCGCACTATACTTTTCCAAACATATACACTATGATTTTGTCTTAGGCATGCATCCTAATTACACCACCATTTTTTCACCTTTCTAAGGAAACGAGTAGGGACATAATTATGATCGTACAGGGGCTCGTAGAGGCCCTATTACTATACCACACCCTGCTTGACTAATACCACCTCTTAGTTGGACTGCAATTCGATCTATGAACATTGTCAAGCCATCATAGCTCGGAGTGGAGAGATGAGATCAATTGGTAGGATCAATGTGGGTTCCATTAGGAATTTTATCAACTGTGATGCACAATGAGAGGTCTGAGACACCTCCTGGACCTATAGAGATGAGGTTTCAATGGGTCAACAATGACATCCTTCATCTTCTTGACTATGATCAGTTGATGACGTATGTTATGGGTGCATGAGACGCATACTTTGTACTGCTTGAGAGATGTCATCCACCATTGTCAGAATAGGTCTATTTATGTATGTTTTTGTTCATTATATGTCGTTAAATTTTCATTTTTAATCCACATGAATACATTTAAAATAATAATGATTTGTTTTTTGTTACTCCATGCAGATGGACAGCATTATGGATGTGTTATTTGGATCTCCCTCAATGGTGGATCGTCCTTTTTTTGCCCTCGATGACGTCTTTGTGGTACATATGCTAGATCCCTCATCCTAACTTTGTGAATTACATACATGAATATAATTGCAACTATTATATCGTAACTTTCGTCTTATTCCTTTCTCAAATTGTACAGGGTAGAGGTAGGGGCATTAAGGTGAGTAGGGGACTTAACCTCCTTTGTATCCCAAACTTCAGAATCCCTTTGATGAGATAATAGAATTTATGTTTAAATGAAATATACAATTCAAGTTGATGTTTAATTTATCATGTTCATCTTTATTATTAGTCTATTGATTACATGCATGATGTCACACTACACAAGGGGATTTACATCGAGACATAGAGGATCCTATCATGTGGAGACATGAGTGGGAGGCCCTCGATTGGTTTCATCCGATGAGGGAACATTGACCCGAACAAGTCCCGGGGTTGTTATGCATCCAAATTTGGATGACAACGAAATCGACATTGACATTGACCTTGACATGACTGGCGCAAGTTGATCTATCCACTTAAAATTTACATGAATCTGCCATCTTGTAAATTTTAAGAGCTTACTATTTAATTTAACTAACTTAGAGAGTTTGAAATTTTAATTTTTGTAGTTTCCATAACTCGACTAGTATTTTAGTGTGTCATCCTTGATCCCACAACAACACTTGTGCCGAGGGAGTAGTGCAAGTGGTTCTCATCGTGGGGATGGCCACACAACCCTTCAAGGGCCTAGTCCACATAGTAGATGATACTTTTTCATGTCTCATACCACTATTTTATTGTTATGTACATACATATGTGTACTTGTACTTTTTTATGGACTCGAGCCTCTGAACAATTTTTGTATTGTATTTTTTCTTCATGGATATATATGACATGTCTTATATTTTTATATCAAAGTGACTTATTTATTTTATTTGTATGTTTATATGGATGTACATGTACATGTTTTAATAACTTTATCGTATGTTTATGTCGATGGAGTAATGCAATTTAGGAGTATGTTTTGGATGACAAGTGTTTTGGAATTAATAATTATACATGTAAAAAAAAACTTAAAATGATTATTAATAATACGAATTTGATTAATATTTAATACACATTTGTTAACTATTGCATAAATGATATTTTTTTTCTTTTTTTTCTTTTTCTATAAATAAATTACCTTCGTGCAAATTAAGAACTAAACCAGAAAATTTAATATATAAAGGGGAAATGTTTCCTCACATAACTCAAATAATTACCATCATGAACAATACTTGGAAGAGTCATCCTTGCAATGAGTTTTCAAAGATCCATGTTCACAATTATTATGCTTGATAATTGATTACATCAAAATATATTATGAATTGGTTTTAATTTAATCAAGTTGTTGCATTATATTTCTTCCCCTTTTGAGACGAGATGCCTCTGGAGGAAAGATGGAAACATGAACCAATGTATATTTGTATCATTCATACACATTTTCAAATCACATCATTATAACTAGGTCATTATTTCTACTTATTGGTGTACCTATCTGTTTCAAAGTAAATGTCCAATGATCTCTACCAATTATCCAACTCAATAATGGCCTTATTGTTAAATACTTTACCATTTGATTTGCCATCTATTTGATTGAGATTATTTACAATGGATATTTTTAGTACACAAGTACAAATCCTCAATAGGTAAGCCAACGTTCAAAATATTATTTATTCCCAATTATGTGTTTCAAACGCTAACTAGCTTGTTTTTTTAACTCTAGATAAGGGACTTTGACTTGCAAAAATCAACTTTGGCTTTATGAATTCTTCTTCATGGGATACTAGTGACATTTATTACAACTAATCATTATTCTACAATGCTTACAATAAATATTAGAATGTAAAACATGTCCTCATATACTCCATCTATTCAAGCAAATTATGTCCAAGTTTGAAGTGTGTACGTTTTTATATTTTCATTTCTCATAACAGTCAACAAAGTTTGTCCTATTTGGTTTGAGAGATTGGTATTCCTACCTAGTTATAACGATAATTAATGCATTTTTTCCTTGGGAGAATGGTCAAAAGAGTTATTTTCTTTTGTTGGGAGAATAGATTGGCTTTCCAAGAGATGAAATAGTCTTCCTTACTGCCTATATTGTTTTCAACAAAAGAAAAGTTTTAATATATATTTTAGAGTGCTATAAAATTCAAATTATAGAACTTAAATTTCCTGAACTAATATATAAATTAAATTTCCTAAATATTATACAAATAATAATAATAATAAAATACAAAATAAGTATGGTGGGTTAGCTCAAGTGTTTGAGAGTTGTTTATGCTAGTATAAGGTCTTGGGGTCAAATATCCGAGTGGCTATGTAGGGGCATTACTCGATGTCCCCACCGAGTTAGGCCCCGTAATCAGGGCCAACAGTTTACCTCGGGTACCATCCAAAAAAATGGGGAAGTACCCGAGGTTTTCCCAAGCAATGTTCCATCATAAAAAAATAATAATAATTAAATACAAAATGATTGAAATATTTAACTTTCGTGTCTTGTAAATCAATAAAAGACCTCCAATCTAATGAAATCCAATAAGTTGTCACTTGAACAATTCAATTCCACATAGAAAAGTTGATAAAAACTACATGAAAATTATAATATTTTGTGCACTTATATTTGTGTTCATCAAATTTGATGTCTCATAAATCTCGGGAGCTCGATCGAGCTATTAAATTTAAATAGTTTGATCAAGATTCTATGTTAACATAGGTTAAACCATAGATCAAGGTAATTGAAAATCCATTCAAAACCTTGATCAAGAGTTTTAAAGACCTCGATCAAGCTATTAGCTCGATCAAGGGATTGAAATATAGTCCTTTAGTAACTTTTTCTACAATTTGAATTTGTATGGCCTCTTCACTAGGCCTTAACTCTGTCTAAGGATACGCCTTAGATGGCAGACTTTATACCAATAAATTCATCAATGAATTGTCTTTCCATTGACATATATTTTTTGTGTTTTGGAGTTCGTATGATATTTTTTAAATTTTCTCTTCAAACTTACTCTTGAAAACCATGTCCAGGACTTTGACGGTGTGCAAAGAAAAACCAATAATAGAAGAAGTGTACAACCAAAAAAAATAAAAAAGTACATAAGCCCAAGAGAAATGAGTCCCCTACAAAAGGGTATTTTTTATTTTTTTTACCAATATAAAAAAGGTTTGCATGCACAGAGGTGTGTATAAAATGTGATTAAAATTGTCATTGGTCACTTTCAAAAATTAATAAAAAAAAGGTGTAATTTTCAAAAGAAGAAAATATTACAAAAAAAGTACACATGATTGCATTCTATTTAGTTTGTGTGTNGTGTGTGTGTGTGTGTGTGTGTATTATGAATTATGAATTTATCACTAAATTATTTTACGTGCACACTTTTCACTTGTTAATTTTTACTAAAATTTACAAGGGCAAGTTTATCATTAAATACAATTTTGACATATTGAATGATATTATTAAATTTAAAAAAAAAAAACGAAAAGACAACATAATTCAATACAATTTGTTTTTCGTTGCATCTCCAAATTCACAAGGAAAATATGAGTTTTGAGAGGTTCAATTTTAAAAAACCAATGAGAAAATGAATTTTCACCATCATTTTTTGCCAAAGTGTTACCCATGTTCAATGATTCACCCTTCTATGTATGACGATTATGCTCATGTCAATTATGTTTTCTCATTCATATATCTCTAAATTTATTTTCTTAATTAATAGTTATTGATTTTGGATAGATTATAAGACTTATCCTCCTTTATCTGTGGTCAATGTTATATGTGCATATCTTTGTTGTACTAAGATTTTTTTTTAGATACTTAAAGCATTGTGTGTATGCATTTAGTAGCTCACAATCATTTGAATTGTACCTCCTACATAGGATCAGATTTATTTTCAATGTTTTGCACTTAGGATAAAAGCATATACCATCCTGCATAACATAGCCCAAAATCAAAACAAAAATTAGTAACGGTTGTCCTACCACAAGTAGGATGGGTTCCTTATTACAAATAATGTGAGGTCTTATTGGGACCTTGCATTAGGGTGGGCCCCTTGTTGTTGAATAGAAGGCATCCAAACCTATCAACATCACTTCATAAAAACAAAGATGACACTTTCATCTTATGAAAAACCTACTATTTTCTTTATATGCGTAAGTTTAGCTTGTTTTCCTTATTTTAGTCGACCTTATGGCCAATTAACCCGATGTGATTTGTTTATATATATAATTGTCATTGACATGTGTCATATATTTCACTATTGCAACTTCCTTGCATCATGTGGATCAGAGTATACAAACAAATTGTCATTGACATGTGTCATTTATTTCACTATTGCAACTTCCTTACATCATGTGGATCAAAATATACAAACAAAGAATATTCACCTTGTTGTGGATGGCCAATTGGTTAGTCCACTAGTCCCTTAAACCTTTGTTTAAGGAATCCACTATGTAATGTTTCAGAATAAACTTCCCAGTGGTAAAAATATAGAGGAAATATCCACATAATATACAAGCACACTCAAAAAAACACCATTCAAACTAAAACAGGGGAATACGAATTCATGAAAGGTGTTTTCTATGTTCAATTCAAATATGTTCTATTGACTTTTTCAAAGGTGTATAGAATAAAAAAAACATATGGAGGCGTATGCATATCTCTAACACATCGACTTCACACTTGTGTAGATATGCGTCATCTTGGGGGTTATACTCATGACTGTGTCATTTATTATGGGTCTAAGGAATAACATTATTGATGCAAAGACATACAAATTATACTCTTAAGCAAAAATATGAGTTGCTTATATCAATAATGCTCAATAGGAGAGAAAATATTTCATGTGTATCATTGTGGGACTTATCCAATCATTTTTTTTAGGATTATTTGTATTCACCCCATCTTGGATTCTTTTCCTTGTACTTTGTATTGTTTAAAAAGAAATTAAGTTGTTGAATTAAAATTTTGTGTGATTGATAGAATAATTTTATATCAGATTAAATTTTAATAGAACCCAACAAACTTAAAAATATCTGCAAAGATCCTAAGTTGATTGGCCAAATTTGTTATATGTCACTCAGAGAAATTGAAGTGAAATAAATTGTGTAACCATTATGGGATCCTTGGAAGTGGAATAAACATGAAAGGTGAGTATTTGCAATATGCAACACAACTTTGATATAAATTCCTAAAATAAATTGTTATATCTATGTCATAACTATGTCATGTTTAATTGAGATTAAAACCTTTTCTCAATGGTAATTTCTAGGTAAACTATCTCCTGAATTGAAAAATGAAAATTACACATTCAAAACATTTCCATAAAATTCATATAAAAACAAATTAATAATATGGATTGGATACTTGCAATGAGCATGTATTTTTTCTACCATACCATGGATTTCATATTGCGAATCCTTCACTTCCATATTGGTTGAATGTCTCCATGTTTCTAAGTTTGTATCACATAAAGGATTTACAATGGACATGCAAAAGTGAGGGAAAATATTGATGTTAACATTAAATGCATTGTTACCAATTGTCTTTCCCCATTTTGAAATAAAAAAACATATCATAGAAATACCCTCTTGTATCCTGACCCTGCCATACCTTGTGTCACCCAATTTCTATAAAACATTATGTTGCAAAATTCATTCAGCAAGGCCTATGGCAAGGTGTACACTAATTTATAATGAGTTCAGTTTTACTATCTCACTTTGTACTTTTTGCTTAAAGCTAGCTTGTTTGTGTGTTATTACTTGCCAAATGAAATTGGTTTTTGACATTGAATGCTAATAAAACTATTAAGATAACAACTTATTTTTATGGAATTTATATTATGTTTCTTTTGTCTTTAGATATCACCAAAACTTGAACTACAAAACCAAATATGGAATCACTCATATTACTCTTGCATTAGCTCATAAAGTGAATGAGACAGAGGTTGAAATTTATGATTTAAAGGTTAAGTTGGGGAACTACAAATCCAAATATGGCATCACCCATGGTTCTTTAATCAAGGAAATGAGGAGTTTGTCTACACCTTGCTATGAATATTGGTATTTGGAACAAAGTGTTGGAAACTTGACATGTTCTCTTGACTTGTATCCCAACTCATAATCAAACAACAAACATAAATGAGCAACATCAAAGTCCACTTTCTTGACCTCAACAGTGATGCTTAGAGAAAAAAATTGAAATTTTGTTGTCTTAAGTTAACAATAATAGTTTTATTAAAAATAATATTTTATTTTTCCTTTTCCATTAATAATATATTACGATGTGACTAACTTGTTATCTAGGGTCCAAGGCAATTTATCAAAAAAAACATTTTCTTTTAAAAGATTGGAATAGATAGTAAGATACCACATAATGTACCCAATTTTGAAATGCAATGATCTTGTCGAAGGTGAGATTGAACATCTTGGAAATGTGAAGGAGTATGAAATTGAGAATTTCCATAATTGCAAAAATGTGATAGAACTCTTTGGTTTAGTTCAAAGTGAAATTGAACATTTTGACATGTGAAGAAGTATGATATTGATAATTTTATGATTATGAAATATGCTAGAATGATTAGCACAATTTAACAATAGCATATATACAATTTAATAAATGCATACTGATGATAATAAGGATTTAATTATGTGCTATTTTGGATAATTATTTTCTTTAACACACCCATATATTTCTTTTATTTATTGATTTATTTGTAAGGATATCATAATCCTAAATCCTTACTGTCATATTGATAATCAAGTATGAGTCTCATTCGATAATTGCTAGATTCCATCCCTACCTACTCAACCAGTTGAGACCGTTGATGAGGCTCTCTAATTCAATCATGTTATTGGTGGCTTCCCCTATGTTTCCCTAGAGAAGGCCAACAACCTCACCATGGTGATTCCTTATGACTCCCCAAAACCCTGTTATCCCCAGGTTTCCTTTTAAGGCCTCGTTAAAGGTAATTTTAAAGGAGCCATCAAGAGGGTGACACCTTTTTTCTGGGATGTTCACGTTGCCTTCACGGGGTTTTCTAATTCCAATATTCTATAGGAGGGAGTGAATTCCCCAATCTTGGAGAATTCGTCTCTCTCTTGTCTCTTCCTGTAAAAACTTATCTTCCCACCTTGTGAGTTTCAGGGTTTCCTTGATACATGAAGTCACTCTTCCCCAATACTCTTCTTCCTTTCTTCCTCTCCCTCCAAAAAATGTGTGTGTTTATTTCTTTCCATATTTCCCAAAGAATGATTCCTGGGAAGCATTCCCATAACCAATTGAGAATCATATTCATGAAAGGTTTTTCCTTCCACTCGATTAATGAGATTGCAAGGTCCCCATTGCCTCTGAATTGTTTGCAGAAGATTTCTTCTCCCTTTCCCCAAATATTACAGGTTAAAAACACACCCTTCTAGAAAATGATCGATAATTTCTCCCTCTTTATTACACATGTAGCTCCAATCCAGACCAATTAAACCTCACTTTTTGAGGTTTTCTCATGTTAAAATCATGTGTTTGACCACTAGCCACATGAATAGAGAAACCTTTGGCCATATAGGTTTTATTTATATATCTTCCCCCATCCGATGTTGTTGGGAAATTGATTATGACCTACATACAAATAGGTGGCTTCTTTGAGGTTAAAAATGCATGTTTGAGAGAATCCCCACCTATGTTTATCCTGTCCATCCTAAACTTTGATTTTCCTTTTTTGGATGGTATTCAATAGTTCATTATTTTTTTCATGAGGACTCCATATCTGCCACCATTCTTCTATTTTCCACATCTGGAAGGGCCCATTCACATTTCTCTAATCCTAAATTATCCTTAATCCACACTAAATTTCTCACTTCAAGATTCTCCTTGAGGATTCGAAGGTTAATGTCACTTTCCAGGATAGGTTATTATTGTCGGGAATCTTTGAAAAATAAGGTTGATTCAAGCAATTCCTTAGTTCCCAAAAGTTGTGCTTTTGAATAAAGGCCATATTCCCTTGAGTTTCCCTCCAAATGTGAGATCCCTCCTTTTACTACATGTAGCGAATGAGTCATTTTTTTTCCCATTCCTTAGCATACTTAACATGCTACAACACAACCTAATGCTTGTTGGAGTGATTAACCCACCTCCACCATAATTTATCTCCCTATATTTCATTACTTATAGTAGGACCACTAAGGATTAATCCCCCCAACATTTGAGGGGTGCACACATCCTTCCATCCCACCAGATCCCACTTTTGGTGACCTTCTGATCCTCCCCAAAGAAAGAATCTTTGCAAGTTGCATATTTTTTTAAGATATCCTTGGGAGCCACCAAAACCAAAATCGAGTACATAGGAAGAGCTTGCAGAATTGGTTTTAAAAGGACCACTCTTGCAAGGAGATTCAAGGCCCTCATCATCCAATTAGTCAGTTCGGCATGCATTTTGCCTAGTATCTCTTTCCAAGACACCTTCTTGATCACAAAACCAGAGAGAGGGGATCCAATATACTTTAAAGAGAAAGATCCCAATTGAAACTCTAAAATTCTTAACATAATCCTACTAGTGACCACAGGGGTATTAAGAAAAAAAACTTGAGACTTGTCCTTGTTTATTTCCATCCCTCTTTCCTTCAAAAAATCACCCAAGACCTAATTGATTTTCCACGCTTCTAGAACTAAGGACTATCCCATCAACATAGTATCATCCATGAATTTCTTATGTGAGTGGGCCTGGTCTTCACCATGTGGGTTTAAGCCATGAATTGAGTTTTTTTCCACTCCTTCCTTGATATACCTACCAAGCCTTTCTTTCCTAAGAATGGAAAGGAAGGGGGATAGAGGGTCCCCTTGCCTTATCCCTCTAAAGGACTTGAAGGTAAGTGAGGGGGTGTCGTTAATTAAAATGGAAAAAAAAATATGAAGAGGAGAGATTTATAGTCAAAATTACCCATGAGTCTTGAAAACCGAAATCCTTCATCATCCTTTCCATGAATTTCTAGCTTAACTTATTGTACGCTTTGGATAGATAAAGATTGATCATCATCCAATGTTTTGGATGTCTTCAAGGAATGCATAATTTGATGAGTTAAAACTACCCCATCTAGAATATGCCTTCCTTCCATGAACCCTTCCTGCTCCATAGAAACCATAAGATGGAGGGGTTTTAATCGATTAGCTATTAATTTATTTATTATCTTATATATAACATTGCACAGTTCTATTGATCTATATTGTTTCACATGTTTAGGTCCCTCTTTTGAAGGAGATCTAGGATAGTGGAGTTGAAGGCATGCAAAATCCCCCCTGTTTTCCTAGATTCTTCCACAATGGATAGAAATTCATGATTCAAAACATCACAACATGCTTGGAAGAAATTAGCTATGAAATCGTCTAGTCCAGGAGCCTTCCCCCCATCCATATTTTTCATTGCTTCTTCTACTTCATGCATTTCAATATGTCTCATTAGCATCTTATTGTGCTCCTGTGTTATCACCTGTGGTATATGTTGAACTGCTTTTTTCTATGTAGGGGGGGAATTCTGATATCTGTTCCTCCAATATATCACCAAAGAAGATTTGGAGTTCCTACTCTATCTCCTCTTGTTTCTTTACATATATCCCTTCCTTGTTTTTCAGGCGAGTTATTATGTTTTGTCTCATGTATTGAATAGTCGCTCTATGAAAGAAACAAGTGTTTCGTCCCCCTCCTTAAGCCAATTATTCTTGGATTTCTATTTCCACAATATTTCTTCTTCGACCTCCCTCTTATTAAGTTGTACAAGAAGATATGCCTCCTTGTGTTTTATTTCATCACTGTATCCTTCTTCCAGATGAATTTGTCAAAGATTCTCAAGTTTTTTTTCAAGGTTTCTCTTTGCTTGGAAGATAGTTCCAAAATTCTCTATGTTTCATTTATTGACCTTCTCTTTCATGAAATTGATTTTTTGTTGGAATTTGTACATAACAGAACCATTAAGAGGTGATAATTCATTCCAACATTTATTAGCTACCCCCTAGCTCCACATGAGTAAGCCAAAACTGTTCCAACCTAAAGGGATATCTCAAATGTTCTCCACATAGTCCCCAAATTAAATTAATAGACCAATGGTCTAAGTTTGATGCCGATAGGACCAAATCTAAAAGGTCCCTACCTCCCATCATTATTGATTCTGAGAATAGAAACCTGTCCAATATTGCCGCTATTTGGTGCTCCCCATTTCTCTTATTTTTCCATGTGAACATACTATTAGACATTCTTACATCAACAAGTTGTAGATTCTCAATTAATTCCTCAAACCTTCAATTAGAGTATTTAAATGATCGGAGGCCCCATTTCTTTTCTTCAATATTTCTTATTAGGTTGAAGTCGCCCCCCCTATGATCCAACTTCGACTCCCCATGCAATGATGCAGGTCTTCCATCAACTCTAGGAACCCTTCCTTTAAAGAAGTTTGGTTAGGGCCATACACATTGGAGATGACTCCTCTAACACTAGTTCCAATAATATGAAATTCCACAGAAATTAGATGTCTAAAAGAAACAAAAATAGACAGGTTTACATGTTGCATATTCCACCAGAACGTTATCCCTCCCACCATACCCCATCAAGGGCTATCATTTCACCATTTTTCATATTTTCCTTCCCTTCGCTTTCAAGTCCTCTTCTAAGCATTTAGTTTCTTGGATCAACAGGATCTCTGGTTTCTCATTCTCAAAATTTCTCTTTAATATTCGTTTTTTCCTTAGGTTGTTGAAGCCTCTTATGTTCCATGAAACTCTTTTTATTGGAGGAATTTTTTTAGAGCTTGGAAGGTTCCTTTTATGGTCGAGAATTTTGCTGATGTTGCCATTTTCTTGCCTACCCTATTGATTGTCTGTCTATTAGATCTTCGTTCTCTCTTCTCTCCTAATATTTCTTTCTTCCCCTCATTATCTTTCAGGGTTACTATTGCTACCCCTATACCTTTAGAGGATGATTTTTTCAGGATGGACTCCCTTAGAAGTCAAACTTTCTGGGAGGGTATGTACCCTATTTCTAAGTCGCTACAAGATTTCTCTTTCTCTTCTAAGTCTATCTCTCCCAATTCTACGTCTTCTATCTCTTTGGTTTGCATCTCTTCGTCCTCGTCTTCCCATTTTTCCTCTCTATTTCCTTATGCTTCTTGTTCTTTATCTTTATTCTAGGCATTCTCCTTTTCCTTTTCGGTGTCCCCATATCCTTGAGGCATCTCAATGATCTAGTTCAAGATCTCAAATCTGTTCTCTATTTGGGGCTTCTTGTGAATCTCCACTCTTGTTCCTTTTTTTGCAAGTCTCTTTCTGTTATTCACCTTGGTAAATCCCTCTACAACTTTAGCATATTTAGTATTGGCTTGGGATGACATCATGATTAATGGGGATTCTCTAAAAAGGTTCCCATGCTCACAGCATCTCTTGCATCTAAAAGGAACATTTTCTTAATCCAAAGGTTGCCTCCATTCCTCATCATCCCATGAAAGACCGATTTCTTTCGAGGTCTACTAGGATAGATCCATATACACACATATCATCACGTAAGAGGTATACCTCATCGATTTGGTTTGCTCAGAGGCCTTCACAAAGGATTCAATTGCATTATCGGGATATTCCAGGATTTCTTCTCTCAAATATTCTACTGGCAGTGAATACAGTTGTATCCATATTGGTGTAACCGTAAGGTATTCTTTGTCAAGGTTTAAATGGTTTATATAGGTCCTTAGGAATAACTCAGCTGAATTAAATAAGTATGCCTCCCATCCATTATTGTGTTTTTGTCTTCCATATTGAAGAATATTAACGTAAAGAAACCCTTTGCTTTCAATTGTAGGTTGTAGTGCCCCTTTGGTTTCCACATGTCGTTAATCCAGCATGTCAGTGATTTCTCACCTAGTTATGCCTCACGAATTTCCCTATAAGTGCATGTTATTTTATGTGCTCAATATGTTCTCTTAGGCCATCTAATTTGATCTTCGCAGTAGGTATTTGGTCTATTTTCGGCATGCACTTACCCGGTTTTTGGGCTTCTCTCGCTCCCCCCCTCTTTTGCTTCGCAAAACCACTGGTTCATCTCCTCTTGTTCCTAGAGAGGTTACCATCTCTATATCCATCTTAACCTTCTTCCCTTTCTCCATGTGGGAAAGGGAGCTTCTTCCCTCCATCGTTTCCCCAATAACGATCCTTAGGCTCTCTTAGCGACCAAAGTACTGAACCAGACTATAACCAAACCCATAGCCCTTCATCAAAACCCTAATATAAACCTTCCCCCGTTGCATCGCCTCCACCTCCCCACCTCCTCCAACCATGTAACAATTTCTATAATCGACATTATTAATTTTAAAAAATATTAAAAATATTAAAAAGTAGTGATACACAAGTACAACTTTGTGTGAAGTAATTCCATCATTTTGATAATAGATTGATTTCTAAACATAAACATATGCATTATATTTTGGAGGAAAAATAACATACCATTACTAGAAGAATAAACCACTATACTTATATTCCTCAGATTACATGGATGAACTCTATGCAACAAAATCAATACATGTTAAAATAGATTCCAACAACATTTCATGGCAATTGTACAAAGATATATTTTCCTGCTTTCATTCATTGAATGACATGAATGAACTCTTACAAAACAAAAAATCAATACATGTTAAAATAGATTTCAATGGAATTGACATGGAATATGGTTCGTACAAACATACTAATATTCTCTTTATAAATACATGTTATAATAGATTTCAATGGCATTGCCATGTCAAATGATTTGTACAAAGATATATTTTATTTCTTTCTTTCCCTAGATTACCTGAATGGACTCTTTCACCATGTAACAAAAAAAAAATACAGGTCTATATGTAACAAAAAAAAACAATACATGTCAAAATAGATTCTAATGGCATTGCCATATGATATCGAGTATAGTCCTTTAGGGCAGCTTTATCTTTTTTGTCTTAGAAACTTATATCCATTATCCTTGTTCTCTTGTTATGGATTTGTTAATTTAGAATAACTTTCTCTATATTCTAGTTTTGTTGTGCTTTAATCTTCCATTTCTGGGAGGGATCCCCTATTGTCTAGATATATCTTGTCCTAATCCTTATCCACTAGCACATTGACGTAACTTTTTCTTAGCTTTTATGAGGGACGATCTCTTTTGGACCTGGAGCTTGCAACCATGCTATTCATACATTTCTTTTTACTCTTTGACTCTTTGTATATTCCTAGAGTGGATGGGATAAGGGGATGATTAAGCACCCTAACTAGTGGGATGGAGGCCCCTCGAAATAATTTTTTGGGAGAGTTTTGGTCTATTTTTAGGCCTTTTTTGTCAATGGTTTTTTCTATCCACTATAAATTAATTCATGTCAAGTAAATAGGGTTTTAATATCATATGAGTTAATGAATTAGTGCTTTGGACACTATAATATCATATTATAAACATAAATTATAACACAATGAGATAGAGAGTGAAGAAACTCTTAGGTAGGTTGGTTTTTCTTGGTTTTGGGTTTCTAAGGTGTTTCTAAGGTAAATCTCTGTGTACAATGTGTATTAGACATTGTCAATTCTTATGTTTTAGATTATGTTTGATATTTCTTTTATGACATAGGTTTGTCAAAACTTGTTAAATGCATCAAACACTACTTCATGAACCACAACCCATGTGTAGGCACTAAAAATCAAGTCTCACAAATGGGGTATCATTGAGTCCATTTCATTAAAGTATGTTGTCTACTTGTAAAGTGAAAAAAATTGTCCATAAAAAATCCATGCAAAAATTTGTGAACACCTTATTTGAGAACACTATCAAATGGAGAGCTTAAATACCACTAACATTGTTAATGCTAAGATCTAAGATGAGAAGGGGCTCCCTCCTAAATGGTTGTATCATAATTTAGATGGAGAGTTTAGCTCCCTCCTAACCATCAAAGGATATCTTTGTAACTAATAACTAGAAAATGGTTATATTAAATATAATTATGTCTTCTATCCCAAGGAAACTAAACAATTAATTTATATTAATGCCCCAAGTTTCATTTTTCTCTTATGCTCTTTTGGTTATATTAAATATAATTATGTCTTTTATAGCTAGGAAACTAAACAATTAATTTATATTAATGCCCCAAGTTTGTTGTGGACATAGTTTTACTATAATTGCTATATTTAAAATAAGATTATATCAAGTTTCATTTTTTCTATAAATTTAAAACACTATTTTCTTCTATAGTTGGGATTCGGCTTGGGGTTCAGTGGTTGTGTTTTAATACTATCAATTTTGCTAGGGAAGATCATTCTGATTGCCAATTTTGACATGTGTTTTCCCTTCTACAAGGAAAATTATAATAGCCTAAATACCACAGTCCATTATTGAAAGACTACTATGAGTTGTATTTTCTTACTATATTATTATTTTAATTCAATAAATTAGTATCTAAAATTAAAAAAAAACAAATATATCATATAATTACCTTAATATCTACTTAATTTAAACCATTGTTACATCTTTAAAGTATACAATCTTCCAACCCCTAAATTATTAATAAACTTAAAATATATATATATATATAAAATACCACGGAAAATAAATGAAAAAATATATATATAACCATTTTATGTTTAGTAAACTTTTAAAACTACAAACGCTCAGAAAACCCAAAACCCTTTGTGCTCATCTTCCACTAATGCCAAAATGTGATCGCAAAAGCTGGATATCTGGTTCCATAAAACAAAGCCAGAAGATTATAACTCATGAATGTTACATGGAATGACGGTTTCGAGTCCACCGAAGTGCAGTTTTTTTATATGTATTTTTAGCGATTTGGCAAGGTCTTTAGGGTTTCATTTATGGGGCACCAGCAGATTCCCGGGGCTTGACGGCAGATAAAGACAAACCCTGGAGCTGATAATCTTCGTCCCGCCGAGACCCGTGGTCGAAGTTCAGTTCGTAACTCAGAGGATCGTACTGGAATCTCGACGGCTTGGAACTGCAAATGGTTTTTCCGTCAGTCTTGAACCTGCGAACGAAGCGTCTGCATTTGTGACCGCTGCAGTAGGTTCCAGCGCCGCCGTCAATGGCGGATTCCGACCATTCTCCGACCCGTCTGACGCTGTTCCAGCCCTTGCGCCACCAATCCTGAGAATTCCCGTCCACGGAATCCGCCCTGGTGTTCGATTGCCTGACCCTCTGAAACCACGAGCGGTCGTCGTCAGACGCAGACGCAGACGCAGACGCGGGAGGAGAAAAACAGACACAGCAGGAGAAAAGGCGGCGGGCGAATGTAAGGTTGCGAGGGCGCGTGTGGATTTGATCCATCTCCGATTCAGGATTCGATGTCTGAACCGGCAGTGGCCACATTTCATAACAGATATTCGAACGTCTGGAGATGGGACTTTTTTCTAAATGTAGCAATCAATATTGTCACGAGATGAAGCTTCAACCGCAAAGTAAGGCTGTATGCAGAGTTAACCGTCAAAGAATTCGTTGGTATGCCAGCTGGCAGAGTTAACCGTTAAGATGGGCGGGACTCGGGAGAGTGAAATGATGTGGTTGGCTGACGTGGAAACTGAAATAGAATGGAGTCTTTATCTCCTTTGTCAGGTTCATCGTATTGGTCAGGATTAAATGCATTTTTATTAATATCTAAATAAGTTTAATTGTAGTGGTTTGTTTTTTTCAATTAGTTTTCTTAGTTTTTTTTATTAAATAGTTTTTGTTGTAAGTTTATTTTTATTAGTTTAATATTTATGTTATACGAAGATCTATCTAAAAGGGGATCTACCAAGCACTCAGAAGGATATCGATCTACCAAGTACTTAGAGGGATTAAATATCTTAAGGTGTAAATCCAATGTATAATTCAATGTTTATGGTTTTAATTTATTTAATTTATATTATTTTATATATGTGTGTAAATATTGCTTAAATTTAATTTAAGTCAACATGTTATTTTTAATAATATTTTATTATTTTTTATAAATGACACGTATCAACTCTAAGATGAGCACGAAAGGAGTTACACATCTATCTTACACTGGACAGTAGAATGCAACTCTTACATGCATTAAATTGATAATTAAAATTTTAATACTTAATTTAATGTTTAATTTTTTAAACAACTAACCATTACTAATTAAATAATTAACTACACTTATCAACCTTTACTAACAAATTTACTTATAATTATAATAATATTAAAAAAATTACATTACAACTAAACATAAACAACTGAAAATAACAAATCTTAATCCATTAAACACAAACAACATTCTTTAACTATCAACTATCCTCAAAACACGTTTTGCATTTTAACTTTCGCCTTACCCATCAACTATACTTTGACAAATAAGTATACTATAAAATTTTAATTTGATTAATCGTATATAGTAGTTCAAAACTATATACAACCTTCAGGTTCGTTTTATTAGAAATTTAAAAGTTAAAAGTTATATTGTTTATGAGAAAATTCATACATATATATAAATAAATAAACACATATAAATTGTAACCTATATGGTTTTTATATAAAATAAATATTATATATTATTTGAAAGTATGATTTTATTTGATATAGTTTTAGTAATGATTAATATTTGTTTTATAAGATATTATTTATATTTAAAAAAATAATAATAAATATTATATATTATTTGAAAGTATGATTTTATTTGATGTAGTTTTAGTAATGATTAATATTTGTTTTTTAAGATATT
This sequence comes from Pseudotsuga menziesii, assembly GCA_001517045.1. NCBI lineage: Eukaryota > Viridiplantae > Streptophyta > Pinopsida > Pinales > Pinaceae > Pseudotsuga > Pseudotsuga menziesii. Next base: position 5,263 of record LPNX010228946.1, on the reverse strand, counting down.
ATTTATATTTAAAAAAAATTAGTTGTGAGGTAAGATTTAAAATTGCTTCCCCAGATGCAGGTGTTTTTCTCGACCATCTTCTACTTGGTGGCTTGCTCCTTCTAGTTGGCTCCAGCACGAGGCTCCATCCTACCTCCAGCGACACAGAGAAACCTTTATTAATGGGTGCGCTCCCTGATCAAGGCCCACTTGGTGGCTCACTCCCCGATCAAGCCCCAGTTATCGGCTCACTCCCCGGACTTGCTCCACATGGAGGCTCACTCCCGCCATTTGGATCTAGCACGCGTATGTGATTCTCCTCCAGCCAGGCAGATGGGACGACATTTAAGGGAGGTCGTTCGCATGGCTCTGGTTTAAGGGCATGTGCAAGAAGATGAGGGACCTTTTTGTGCACGTTAGATGCAATAGAAACCTGAAAAATCAGGCATCCCTCAACTTACTTGGATTTTTTGAGATACTTATGCAAAATATCCTGCATTGAGTAAAAAACATGAAATGTAGGAAATTGAATCACCTTTCCGAATATATACCTTTTATGTATCGAAAATTTGCATAGCTATGTCAAATCTCATTTTTCCTAACAGGCACTTTTTATTTTTCAGGGAAATTATAAGGTATATGTTTTTGTGGGTGTAGCCTTTGAGGGCCTAAATGATCGAATCAAGCTACACAAATTGACATCCATGTAGAGAACCCATAGCCCTAGTGCGGCATTATTTTTCGAAAATTAAATTAGTAATTTTATAATATTTTTATAATTGTCTAATTGAGAAAACCTCGAAAATGGTACGTGTTTTGTGGGTGCAGCCTTTGAAGGTCTTAATGCAAAAATCATGAAATGGGGTTTTGATAGAACGTAGAGGTTAGTGTCTACTTGTGCACCATACAATTTTTGTTTGAAGTGATCAAGAATTGAAAAAGTTATAGAAGAAACACTACCAGTGTGTTTTTTGAGTTGAGGAGTGATGACAGAAGATAAATAAGAAAAAAATAAAAAAAATTATGTATTCTTATTAAAATTTACATATTTAGAATCTGCAAAAAAAACCAAATCTGTTTCTAAAATCTCATAAAAAATGGAGGTGTGCAGAACAATCAGACGAACCGTTAAACATGAGCATATTGAAAATATGGATATAATGCTGAATTTGCCATGGTTTATCATACTCCAAGGCACAGGCATGTTGAATCCGAAGCAAAGTGAAAAGCAAACACATAGGCATAGGAATTCCACGAAAGCATGGGTGGAGGCTCGGCCTTATCATTTGGAGGGAATAAAAATTTGAATTTACCAAACGCACGCGCGATTTAACACTAAACAACGCGTGCGCGTTATGTTCATATAAATCGCGTGCGCGTTATGTCCATATAAAATGCGAGCGCGTTATGTCCTTGTAAATCGCGTGCGCGATGTGTGAAACAAAAAATATGGCGCCAACATATTTTTGACATAATGCTTGGGATCATAATGCTTCTATTCTTCAAGTTGGTGTACACTCCACATATAACATAAGGTTTGTAGGTTCATTAATCTAAAATACATCAAATGGTATCACACAAATGATATAGAATGTGTGTGTATACTATTACTACTAGAAGTATTAGTATTAAACTAGTTACTAATTGTACACTGATTGGTGATGGAGAGAGGGATCTAATACATAATGATGCCTAGGGATTTCCACCAGTGACCTACTGCAACCTCTTCCATAGCCCTAATGACCTGCTACAATTTTCCAATGCATCATGTCTCCAGTATCATGCCAATAGCGGCAACCTTAGCTCCTTCAATGGCGACATCTGATGCTCCCACAGGTGCTTTATATGATACACAAATAATAAATCCCTCTTGTAGTGAAATAATTCATCATCATCATCATCACCTTCCTCGTCATCATCATCACCATCGCCATCATCATTATCCTCATCATCATTATCATCATCCTCATCCTCATCATCATCATCAGGTTCATCATCATCATCATCAACATGATCATCATCATCACCATCAACATCATGAACATCATCATCACCATCGTTGTCATCATCATCATGAACATCGTCCTCATCACCATCATTATCATCATCCTCATCACCTTCATCACCATCATCATCACCTTCCTCATCATCAACATCAACAACATCATCCTCACCATCACCATCATTATCATCATCCTCATCCTCGCCATCCTCATCACCTTCATCACCATCATCATCACCTTCCTCATCATCAACATCAACAACATCATCCTCACCATCACCATCATTATCATCATCCTCATCCTCGCCATCCTCATCACCTTCATCACCATCATCATCACCTTCCTCATCATCAACATCAACAACATCATCCTCACCATCACCATCATTATCATCATCCTCATCCTCGCCATCCTCATCACCTTCATCACCATCATCATCACCTTCCTCATCATCAACATCAACAACATCATCCTCACCATCACCATCATTATCATCATCCTCATCCTCGCCATCCTCATCACCTTCATCACCATCATCATCACCTTCCTCATCATCAACATCAACAACATCATCCTCACCATCACCATCATTATCATCATCCTCATCCTCGCCATCCTCATCACCTTCATCACCATCATCATCACCTTCCTCATCATCAACATCAACAACATCATCCTCACCATCACCATCATTATCATCATCCTCATCCTCGCCATCCTCATCACCTTCATCATCGTCATCATCATCATCATCATCATCATCATCGTCAACATCATGAACATCACCATCCTCATCCTCATCCTCATCATCATCATCATCGTCATCATCACCTTCATCATCACCTTCATCGTGAACATCCTCATCGCCATCAACATCATCATCATCATCCTCATCGTCATCATCATCATCACTGTCAACATCATGAACATCATTGTCATGTCCCCATGCCTTCGACCAGCAAAGAGGACGCGACCAATGCTTCAAACAACCAGGCTAACCGCCCATGAACATGTACAGGCTTAAGAATTGCCCAAAACAGAATGCTGAAAGATGATTTAAACTAAAATATGCACACAGGATTATTCACCATGCACAGATGCAATTTAATCCTCATTCACAGTGGAAACAACAGCATTCAAACAAGCATTCATTCAACATGTAAACATCAGTCATTAATTAAGACATTACAGATCATGGGATTAATACAACCCAATTCGTAAACACAACGGAATAATCATATTAACATACAAGTAGAAGGGGGTGCTTCAACCTATTTCATTCGGGAAGAATAGTGAAATAGTCACATATTAATCAATTCCATTCTCATACTATGCACCAGCATCATACCAACTAATTTAAGATAGTCATTTCATCCAAGTAACATGAGTAATTTAACGCACAGGGAAAACCACAGATGAACATCATTCAAACCACAGAGAATACTTATCTTGAGATGAAGCTGTCCAACAACTGGCTATGTGAGAGCAACGTTCCACCCAACCATAGATCTCTGTCCAGCCTCTATTCTTTCAGCTGAGAGATCACCCCCGAGCTGGGCTGTGTATCCACTAAGGAGGAACTAGATGGGCTCACTCACAGCCATGGGTTCACTCAAATGGTCATGCACATCCAGCACAATGAAGGTCCCCTTCTCTGCTGCACAGTCCCTCAGGCAACTCTTCCCTCCAGTTCTCTTTAGGATGGGCATAGAAAGGTCCAGCTGCTAGCTTCCTGAAATTTCAGCCTTCACTGGGTTTATCAAGCAAACCCAACCTCTGTTCCAGCATCCACACTTGGGTTTCTCACCATTCTATCAACGAATAACTTAAATCCGTCACTGATTTTCGGGGCTGCAAAAACTGGTTTTTCCCATGGGTTTCGGGGTAGCTAATGCTCCCGAATTCTCCCTAAGGTTCATACCTATGGATTCCCCATTGGATTTTACTGTCCAATACCAAATCTGGGCATTTTTGGCTCTTCAAAACGTGGGTTTTTGCACAGTTGCGATTTCTGGTTTTTCACCCTGCTGGGAACTCGTTTTTGGATCGAAAATGATGCTGGGTCCTTCCACAATGGAATGGGGATGAGGAAGAAGCAATCCCCAAGAGGTAGAGTGACTTGTGGTACAAGAAAACAGAGCCCATACTCTGCCATACGAATTTCTGGGCTGCCCATGCTCCATTAAAGCCATGGATTGTTTTCTTCAACCACTTCCTTACAACAAAATTAAATGTCAACAAGAAAAGTCAAAGGGGTTATCACAATGACATATGGCAGCTTATGGTTCAATCCCACAACCCCTTCACCTCTCCCTAGTGGATACACACGGCCCCTTCTCATTCGTTGCCTCCATAGTCAGTTTTGGTATTTTATTGCTTGATGTTTATTTACATCATTTTTACAATGTTCCACGGCTAAATAGCACATGGGTAACATCATGTCCAATGCTTTGCCATTTTAAATAAAGTATGAACATACACTAGCGGGGCCTTGGCCTTGAGCTCCACGCTAGGTATACATACATCATACAAACGGGGTCAAACCCGGGGACATTACAAT
>LPNX010228926.1:61683-132742 GCA_001517045.1 Pseudotsuga menziesii | reverse complement strand
CCCCCCCCCCCCCCTCAAAACTGTATGTTTGTCTTCCTTTTATCATTACAAGAGTAAAGTAGTTCCATAACTACCTTATAGGTCTAAATTTGAAACAGTTACATCAATTAGTTACATGATAACTCAAAATCCTTAAAGATAATTAACCAAAAAATAGCAAATCGGATTTGGGGAAATTTGGCGAATTTCTAGAAATTTGGGTCTCAAAGACGCATTCATATCTCTCGATACGGAACACCTGTGTAAAAACTGAGAGAGGGTTTTTTAAATTATTATGTTGTGAACAAAAACCTCTGTTTGTTTTTTAAAATTCCTCTTCAATTTATCGAAATATGTTCTGCAAATTTGTGACCAAAACAGGAAATTATTAAATAATTCAAACCCTAAAATAGGCCACAAAGATGAATTTGAATCTCTCAAAGGATAACAGTTGTTGCAAAACTAAGAGAGGTTTTTGTGAATGAGTATGTTTTGGACAAAAACCTCTTTTGGATTTCTTGAATTCATTTCCATCTCCTTGTAATCTGCTCCCAATGACAATGACAAAAACAGGAAAAACAAAGCTGCTACAAGAATCTCCTCATTAAAATATTTGACAAAGGACTCAAAAATGAGAGTTAGATTATAAATATAAACTTGGAATGAACTTTTATTATAAGTTTTTGAAAGCTTAAATATGTACATATTAACTAATAAGCCCAAAAGACAAACCTTAAAAATAAAATAATGAAATGATTCAACCATTAAAAGCATTAAATCCAACCAAAATTATTGATTGTCAAAAATTCTTAAAATCAACATGAAATATAAAATCATTTTAAACCAATGGTTGAAAATTAGGACAAAAAGAATAGATAAACTAAGAACAAGATCTAGTTATAACATCTGGCTCTTGCTGCGGGATGAAGTTCTCCTTGTGAGGCTTCAAGAACCTGTAGACCTTGTGCCTTATTCATTGGGTGATGGAGTCATTTACCAAATCTCTGCTACTTTGTCAAACTCTGAACACATACCTCTGAAATGAAAAAATACTGCTATAAACCAACATACTGGAAAGAATCTACATGCTCGTATAGCGAGCTTATTCTACTATTTACTCCTACTTCTAATCGAAGGAAACAACCCAATCAAGTGTAATCATACTTCCAGTGAAGCCAAGAAACCATTTGATTGAGAATCATAATTTCATGCATGCTACTGTTTGAGAAAACCCACAAAAGATGTGATAAATGCAATAAAGAGTATGTAGGAAGCTGATACTTATGACTGGAAATAGGAAGTATGCCAAAATATGGAGCATTAGAAACCTTTGAAAAATATAACTCCATCCAAGAAGCCACAGGATCATGAAATTTCCGATTTAAAACTTCAATGTCTTCATTATATTCATCATAAAGTGAAGCATTCTCTTCCTCTCCATTGCTGTTCTTTTTAAACTTTGGATCAAGAATGGAAACCAAGGGCTTTTCAAACTGCTTCTTGACCTTAAAATAAAACCCTTGATCAAAACTTGAACAAATAAAATTCTGAAAGTGACCATAAGTCAAGAATGGCAACTTATTTCTTATATCAATAGTAAGAGGTTGAAGAGCAACAACTTCTTCTTCATAACATGATAATCACATAGCAGGAACTAAGAAATTTCTACTATAATCCACTGAAAGTATGTTATCATTGCAAAAGTCAGCAAACCAATATGAAGAATCAACACAAGCATCATTTATATCCTTGTTCATATGAAAATCTGAAAACGATAAAGAAAACTGTCTTAAATTTTGAATGATACCTACGTTCTTCTTCCTTTTCATAAGCTTGTATATCTTCAACATGAGCCTGATCTCGAAGCATTTTGAGAGCTCGGATGTTCTCCTCCACTCCTTTTGCATCCTCAAACAATTGTCTTAAAGATGATGATTTTCTTTCTAACAGGAAAAAGACAAGATCTGAATGTTGAGCCATAACATAATATACCATAGCAAGTTTTTCCGAAGGTCTGATCTCCATAGGCATACTAATATAAAAACTTTGAAACCTCCAATTAAATTTAGTAATTGGATCATTATTTTCCCTTTTCAAACTATAAAATTCAGAAAGAAATTGATCATAAGATTTATTCTTACCCTAATACTTCAAAAAGACATCATGTAACTCTTTCCACGATCCAATTGAATCATCTTTTAAATTTTGGAACCAAAACCCAACATCTCTAGCAAAGGATTTCGAAAATAACCTCATGGCAACATCCTCATGCATGATTTCAAAATTATCAATGAAATTATGAAAAGATTCTAAATGCTTCTCTGCTGTAATATGGTCTTTTCTAGTAAAATGGGGAAGATATTCAACAAAGTAGGAAGGGTAAGGATGTAAGAGAGATGGCAGCCTAAGAGGTCTAAACATCTTCTGTCTGAGTCTAGACTGAAAATCTGTGAGTTGAAAATGAGGTTCAACAAGCTGTTCAGAAGTTTCAGCAGTGATGGTAGAAGGTGATAGATCAGCTTTATTCTCTACAAGATGACCAAAATAATCAGCTTCAAGAGATATGGGTATATGTATATCATGTTGAACATGTATTTCAAATGAAGGAATATGATCAACATCAATAACACAAAAAGAATGCAGATTTTCTTCTTCCAAAGTGGGATATGTACTTGAAGGTTTATGATCATCGGAATAGACAAAACAAAAAATAATTCTTTTGACATGCAATGGGAAAGATAGGAAATAACTGATGAATAAGAACAAAACCTCATGGAGTAAAGTAACAAGCTGATATCCAGTCTTTCCATTTGGCTTCTTCATTTTTTTGTTAACAAAATTCTCCTTGCAGTGGAATCTTTAATCGTGGAGTCACCGGTGAAAATTTGTAGTCTAAAATATTTTCTGACTTTGTCCACCTCTCAAAATCAGAAGAATAATGATATCCCAGGGAATATATACTTCAGTTTCATCCCCGGCAACGATGCCAAAGATGTTTGTGCCAGAAATTGTTCTTAGACTACCAGAAGAACAAGCCAACACAATCTCAAAAGTAAAATTAAATAAAATAGGTTTTAGGTTTTTAAAAACTTCATCAGCAAGGAGGAAATAAACATTCACAAGCTAATACAGAATTGAATCATGCAAATTGGATAAACTGGGGATCAAACACATCCCAATAAGCCATAAACATTACACATGAAATACTAATTCCACCCACAGGCTACAAGCATTTACATGAATAAAACTTTAAACAAGAAATGAAATCGTAGATTGAGCAATCAAACAGATCAGAAATGAAAAATCATGACAGGTAAAAGGGCTTATCAGTTTATATATAAACAATAACAGTCATCCACTTACACAAGAGTTATAACTGCTAGCTTGAGAAATCAAAGCTCCAAAGCCTCTTTTTGAGTGAAAAATCCCCCCCTCAAAACTGTATGTTTGTCTTCCTTTTATCATTACAAAAGTAAAGTAGTTCCATAACTACATTCTAGGTCAAAATTTGAGACAGTTATATCAATTAGTTACATGATAACTCAAAATATTTAAAGATAATTAACCCAAAAATAGCAAATCAGATTTGGGGAAATTTGGCGAATTTCTGGAAATTGGGGTCTCAAAGACGCCTTCATATCTCTTGATCCGGAACACCTGTGTAAAACTTGAGAGAGGTGTTTTTAAATGAGTATGTTATGAACAAAAAAATTTCTTGCTTTTTCAAAATTCCTCTTCAATTGATCGGAATATGTTCTGCAAATTTGTGACTAAAACAGGAAATTATTAAATAATTCAAACCCTGAAAATAGGCCACAAAGATGAATTTGAATCTCTCAAACGATAATAGCTGTTGCAAAACTAAGAGAGGTTTTTGTGAATGGTTCTGTTGTGGACAAAAAAATCTTTTGGTTTTCTTGAATTCATTTCCATCTCCTCGTAATCTGCTCGCAATGACAATGACAAAAACAGGAAAAACAAAGCTGCTACAGGAATCTTCTCATGAAAATATTTGACAAAGAACTCAAAAATTAGAGTTAGATTATAAATATAAACTTGGAATGAACTTTTATTATAAGTTTTTGAAAGCTTAAATATGTACATATTAACTAATAAGCCCAAAAGACAAACCTTAAAACTAAAATAATGAAATGATTCAACCATTAAAAGCATTAAATCCAACCAAAATTATTGATTGTCAAAAATTCTTAAAATCAACATGAAATATAAAATCATTTTAAACCAACGGTTGAAAATTAGGACAAAAAGAACAGATAAACTAAGAACAAGATCTAGTTATAACATCTGGCTCTTGCATCGGGATGAATTTCTCCTTGTGAGGCTTCAAGAACCTGTAGACCTTGTGCCTTATTCATTGGGTGATGGAGTCATTTACCAAATTTCTGCAACTTTGTCAAACTCTGAACACATACCTCTGAAATGAAAAAATACTACTACAAACCAGCATACTGAAAAGAATCTACATGCTCGTATAGCGAGCTTATTCTGCTATTTACTCCTACTTCTAATCGAAGGAAACAACCCAATCAAGTGTAATCATAGTTCCAGTGAATCCAAGAAACCATTTGACTGAGAATCATAATTTCATGCATGCTACTGTTTGAGAAAACCCACAAAAGATATGATAAATGCAATAAAGAGTCTGTAGGTAGCTGATACTTATGGCTGGAAATAGGAAGTATGCCAAAATATGGAGCATTAGAATGTGGAAATTGAACCCAGTGATAGAACAATTTTACTCACAACAATTATCAATTGTACATGCAAAATCACTCACAAAAGAGAATGAATATGGAGCTGAACACTAAACTGTATTGAATCAGTGTACAATAGCCAACCCTATAAAATCATAGGCTGCCACAATAAATAATTACATTATGGATTCGAATGCATGAGAAGGCAATTCAAATCTAGTCAAAAGCAGGCTTACTAAATCTAAGCAAATCCCCCATAGGTGCATAAAGCAGTTTCCAAAACTGTCAAGGAGCTCACAAATTGGCAAAAGCACTTAGGCAATCTGAAAGGTAATGGAAGGACAACTCATACATGCTTTTTATAGGAGAAAAGAGTGGAGGATGTGGAGGACAAAAAACTAGTTAACCTCACCTAGTCAAACTTTCCCAATTGCCTTAAAGCACTGAAAAAGCAGGCAATAAAGCAGAAAAAGCAGAAGGGCGCTAGGTAGGCCAGGAATAAAGGAGATTTGATTCCTTGAGGTTTCCCAAGTGCTCCATGAGTCAAAATTAGCAAGTTTGACCACTGTGGATGTGTAGATGACAACTTGCATAAGGTGGAATCATGAAACTAGGCAAATAAGACAAAAATGATTAATTTAATGTCTAAGATAGCTAACTTTGGGTTGATTATTCTAAAACCCCCCCTTAAGCCTGACTTATGAGTAATATATCATAAAATTATAGGGCCTAGCAACAAGGCTTAGTCACCCTTTACATACTGCATGTCCATTTAACCAAGGAAAGAGGCAAAAACCCAGTAGGAAAATCCTCCCTTAAACATGGAATGTAAAACAAAATTTAGAAATCTTGTCATCACTCATGCTTCACAGCATGATCAACAATCCCCAGTAGTGATTTGAGATTGCTGAAGGTCTTCTCACAAAATTCTTTGGTGAAGATATCAGCTACTTGTTCTGAAGATGAACAGAAGAGTAGGTGAATGGTGCCATCATGCAAAAGCTCTCTGATGTAGTGCATATGGATCTCAATGTGTTTGGTTCTCTGCTTCTAAACTGGATCATTGCAGATTCAAATGGTACTCTTATTATCACAGTAGATAGTAGTTGAGTATTCTGATTCGAAGCTACACTCTCCAAGCAACCCCTGCAACCATAAACATTGAGTTGCTGCATTTACAACTCCTCTGTACTCTGCTTCTATAGATGCATTAGAGGAAATTTCAACTCAAAATGGGCCTCCTAAGATGAACTAATAAAATAATAGTTAAAATAATAAAATAATATTTATTAATTTTGGACGAAGAAAAGAAAAAAACTACTTTTTTGTTTGTATTTTTGACATATCTCCCCGTGTTTTTACTCAAATTTCGATCGGGAGAGCTCGTTGGATGTGGAATTAAATTCCGCATCCAACAAGTACCCACTCGACATACTTTTGACAGACCCCGCTACCCCAAAAACAAGAAATACCTAAAAAAATGGAATGATGATGTTATCATTCCATTTTTCAGGTATTTCTTGTTTTTGGGGTAGCGGGGTCCGTCAAAAGTATGTCGAGTGGGTACTCGTTGGATGCGGAATTTAATTCTGCATCCAACGAGCTCTCCCGATCGAAATTTGAGTAAAAACACGGGGAGATATGTCAAAAATACAAACAAAAAAAGTAGTTTTTTTTATGATACCTATCCCCAAATTTATATTAAAAACGTGTTTAAGACCTATACGGTATTTCAAATTTAAAGCAATTTCATTGGATAACACATGATAACATGGAATTTGAATAAAAGTTAAAAGGCCCATTTTGAGTTGAAATTTCCTCTAATGAGAGTGCAATGGCACTCTGTTTCTTGCTTGACCAGCTGATTGGCCCTTCTATAAGCATGAATGCATATCCTGATGTGGACTTTCTATCTATGCTATCACCTTCCCAATCACTATCAGTAAAACCAATCAAATCAAGATCAGATTTAGCTTTATAGAAGATCCCATGTGTCCTTGTTCCCCGAACAAAGTTAAGGATCCTTTTGGATGCTTTCCAATGGATCTCATGAGGCTGATCCATGTATCTAGAAGCCACACTTACTGCATAAGAAAGGTCAGGTCTAGTATGTGTAAGATACAACAAACATCCAATCAATTTCCTATACAATGTATTGTTTACCATAGGTGAAGAATCAACTTCTTCAAGCTTCACTCCTGAAAGGAAGGGAGTCTTGCTTAGCTTGAAATCCTTCATTTTGAATTTGTTCAGCAAATCCAAGGCATACTTGGACTGGTGCACCTTAATTCTAGCTTTGGTTTGAGCAATCTCAAGCCCCAAGAATTGGCTTAAGAGCCCCAAATCTGTCATGGAGAAGGCTTGGTTCTTTGCACCCTTCAAGGAAGCAATCTCATCCTTTGAGCTTCCTGTAATGAGAAGGTCATCAACATATAACACAATGATCATTAATGAACCATTAATCAACTTCAAATAGACATTTGGATCTGATTTGCATCGAACAAAATTCAATGATAGCAGAACGCTATCAATATTGGCATACCAAGCCCTGGGGGCTTGCTTTAGCCCATACAATGACTTCTTTAGCCTGCACACAAGAGATGGGTTAGTAGAAAATCCTTGAGGCTGCTGCATGTATATCTCTTCAGTGAGATCTCCATTCAGGAAGGCACACTTTACATCCATGTGATGTACCTCCCATTGCTTTGAGGCTGCAATGGCTAAGGCTAGCCTGATGGAGTCCATCTTTGCCACTGGTGCAAAGGTCTCATTGTAATCTATGCCATGAAACTGTGAGTAGCCCTTGGCTACCAATCTGGCCTTGTACTTCAGAGGTGAACCATCAGCAGCAAATTTGGTCTTGTACACCCACTTACACTGAACTAGCTTCCTCCCTGGGAGAAGATCAACAAGCTCCCAAGTGCTGCTCTTCTGGAGTGAGTTGAACTCTTACTTCATGGATGCTTGCCATCTTGGATCTCCTACTGCATCTTCATATGTCTGAGGATCTGATTCCACCATCAGATAGCACTTCTTAGCAAACATAGAATCCTTCATGCACAGAGCACTCTCAAATTGAGATCTAGTCCTCCTAGGGTCATTAGGATTTCCAGCTAGCTCTCCAGCTGCATGAATGGTATTGGCTGCCCATTTTGGCCTTGTAGGGCTGTTAGGATCTGCAATAAATTCATCACTATCAGACATATCAGAAACAACATGTTCAACTATCTCTTCACTTACATTTAGAGGTTCTAGTGGTGAAGAGGCTTTTCCAACTTCCACTGCTGCTAGGGGTTCTTCTTGAAACTGAACACACCTTTCAATGAAGGCTTTGTTTGTGCTCAAATTTATTAGCTTGTACCATTTTGAATCTTTAGAGTAGCCAACAAATAGACACTCTTGGCTTTAGGGCTGCAAAGCCTTTTTCTTTTTTGTTGGAATTCTAGCCCAAGCCTTTGAGCCAAAAATCCTGAAATGGGTCACATATGTCTTGTGCCTACTCCATGCTTCGAAAGGAGCCATACCATCAAGCTGTTTATGAGGCACCCTATTCTAGATATAGGCTGCACAGTTTATAGCTTCGGCCCAGTACTTTGGTGGCAAAGTCTTAGCCTCCATCATGCAGGTTGCCATCTCTTTCAGTGATCTGTTCTTCCTCTCTGAAACACCATTCTACTGTGGTGTGTAAGGGATAGAATGAAATTCAATGCATATTTGGCCTGACTCATGGACATATGAGGGAATGGGCTAGCAACATCACTGTGGATCAACTCAAGAGGTGCAGAGGTTCTCTCATGACTAGCTCTCTCAAATTTATGCTCTGGGTGTTTTCCTAGGATGCAACCTTGATAGACTCCTTTGGAAAATTTTATCTTGGGTAACCCTATGACCATCTCTTTTTCACTAAGATCAGAAAGATACTTGTAATTTAGGTGGCCAAATATTTCATGCCAAATCTTTCTTGCCTCATTAGCATGAATCAGAAGAGCAGAGGGGTTTGAGTAGGGTAGGAAGTGTGAGAACATGTATACCTTCGAAGTATGATTTGCAACTCCTTTTGCAATGACTTTACCACTTGATATCTCTGTGATCTCAACTTCATCAGGGGAGAATATGGCCTTATTTGGAGACCCTGTGTGGGTCATCTGATACACTGATAAGAGGTTAGAGGAAAGACCTGGTACATACAACACATTGCTGAACTGACCATGATCAAGATCAATCCTCCCTTTGCCCAAACTTTCAGTGAGACAGTCACCTCCCAGTACTATTGGTGGACCTTTCGACATGTCAAGTGAGGTGAATGCCTCCTTGGTCGAAACCATATTTCTCAAAGCTCCAGAATCAATGATGAAACTAGGTGAGCTTGATGTGCCAGCAACCAATGCATGAACTCTCTCTCTGTCATCTGAACTTGATCCTCCTTCCCTCTTCTTTGAGCTGTTTGGAAGGGAGATGCCATTCTTCTCCAGGAGTTGGGTCAGCATGTCTATTTGCTTCTTCATGCAGGAGCTCTCAGTATGATTTCCCTTACTGCAGTATGCGCACTTGCTCATTTCTCCTTTGTTCTTCTTCTTCTAGTGGTTCTTCTTGGAACCTTGTGGCTCCTCCGGAGACTTGTTCTTATCTCTCTTTTGCTCAGGTGGATTTTTAGCTTTCTTTTTGCTTTTTGAATCCCCCTTCGAATCTCCAGCAACCAGAGCTTGGTATTTGGATGGTTTGATGGTGCCCATCATCACCAGTTTGTCTTGTTCTTGTGTGAGAGATTCCATGAAATCTGCAAGGCTAGGCATCTTCCAAGTTCAAGCTGTCAACTTTGTGGCATAGAAGGTCAAAACAAACAATGAATAGTCAGGGCCAAGCTTCGAGAGTATGGCCAAGACCAGCTGATCATCCTTATTTTCAATCCCACATTGTTTTAGCTGCAAAACAAGTGCTTTGAACTTGGAGAAATAGAGTTGCAGGGATTCAAAGCTACTGGGACTCAGGGAGATCAGTTCATTTTCGATTTGATGTCCCCTCATCTCATCTGTATTTCCAAAAAGATCAGTAAGCTTCTCCCATACTTCATTCAGTGATGTCAATCCATCAAGATGGAAGAGGAGGTCTCTGGATATATTCAGACACAAGAGACCATAGGCCTCATCCCTCCTGTTGTGCCATTTTATCTTCTCTGCAGCTGCATTGGGCTCTGCTTCTGTTGCCATCGTCACCCTATAGAGGCCTTTCACTATCAACAGTATCTCCATCTCTACTTTCCATTCAAAGAATTTAAATGGAGTCAAGATGATCTTCTGAGATTGATCCATAGCTCAGAAATTGTCCGAGCTGTCAGTAGAAGGCTCCCAGTCACTGATGTCGAACCTGCAAAACAAATTGGAAGGAGAGAAATCAATCTACAATGGCTCTGATACCATGTGGAAATTGAACCCAATGATAGAACAAGTTTACTAACAACAATTATCAATTGTACATGCAAAATCACTCACAAAAGAGACTGAATATGGAGCTGAACACTAAACTTTATTGAATCAGTGTACAATAGCCAACCCTATAAAATCATAGGCTTCCACAATAAATAATTACATCAGGGATTCGAATGCATGAGAAGGCAATTCGAATCTAGTCAAAAGCAGGCTTACTAAATCTAAGCAAATCCCCCATAGGTGCATAAAGTAGTTTCCAAAACTGTCAAGGAGCTCACAAATTGGCAAAAGCACTTAGGCAAGCTAAAAGGTAATGGAAGGACAACTCATACATGCTTTTCATAGGAGAAAAGAGTGGAGGATGTGGAGGACAAAAAACTAGTTAACCTCACCTAGTCAAACTTTTCCAATTGCCTTAAAGCATTGAAAAAGCAGGCAATAAAGCAGAAAAAGCAGAAGGGCACTAGGGAGGCCAGGAATAAAGCAGATTTGATTCCTTGAGGTTTCCCAAGCGCTCCATGAGTGAAAATTAGCAAGTTTGACCACTATGGATGTGTAGATGACAACTTGCATAAAGTGGAATCATGAAACTAGGCAAATAAGACAAAAATGATTAATTTAATGTCTAAGGTAGCTAACTATGTGTTGATTATTCTATCATAGAAACCTTTGAAAAATACAACTCCATCCAAGAAGCCATGGGATCATGAAATTTCCGATTTAAAACTTCAATGTCTTCATTATATTCATCATAAAGTGAAGCATTCTCTTCCTCTCCATTGTTGTTTTTTTTAAAATTTGGATCAAGAATGGAAACCAAGGGCTTTTCAAACTGCTTCTCGACCTTTAAATAAAACCCTTGATCAAAACTTGAACAAATAAAATTCTGAAAGTGACCATAAGTCAAGAATGGCAACTTATTTCTTATATCAATAGTAAGAGGTTGAAGAGCAGTAACTTCTTCTTCATAACATGATAATCTCATAGCAGGAACTAAGAAATTTCTACTATAATCCACTGAAAGTATGTTATCATCGAAAAAGTTAGCAAACTGATATGAAGAATCAACACAAGCATCATTTATATCCTTATTCATATGAAAATCTGAAAATGATGAAGAAAACTGTCTTAAATCTGAATGATACCTATGTTCTTCTTCCTATTCATAAGCTTGTATATCTTCAACATGAGCTTGATCTCAAAGCATTTTGCAAGCTCGGATGTTCTCCTCTACTCCTTTTGCATCCTCTAACAATTGTCTTAAAGATGATGATTTTCTTTCTAACAGGAAAAAGACAAGATCTGAATGTTGAGCCATAACATAATATACCATAGCAAGTTTTTCCGAAGGTCTGATCTCCGTAGGCATACTGATATAAAAACTTTGAAACCTCCAATTAAATTTAGTAATTGGCTCATCATTTTCCCTTTTCAAACTATAAAATTCGGAAAGAAATTGATCATAAGATTTATTCTTACCCCAATACTTTAAAAAGACATCATGTAACTCTTCCCATGATCCAATTGAATCAGCTTTTAAATTTCAGAACCAAAACCCAACATCTCCAGCAAAGGATTTCGAAAATAACCTCATGACAACATCCTCATGCATGATTTCAAAATTATCAATGAAATTATGAAAAGATTCTAAATGCTTCTCTGCTGTAATATGGTCTTTTCCAGTAAAATGGGGAAGATATTCAACAAAGTAGGAAGGGTAAGGATGTAAGAGAGATGGTAGCCTAAGAGGTCTAAACATCTTCTGTCTAAGTCTAGACTGAAAATCTGTGAGATGAAAATGAGGTTCAACAAACTGTTCGGAAGTTTCAGCAGTGATGGTAGAAGGTAATAGATCAACTTTATTCTCTACAAGATGACCAGAATAATCAGCTTCAAGAGATATGGGTATATGTATATCATGTTGAACATGTATTTCAAATGAAGGAATATGATCAACATCAATAACACAAGAAGAATGCATATTTTCTTCTTCCAAAGTGGGATATGTACTTGAAGGTTTATGATCATTGGAATAGACAAAACAAAAAATAATTCTTTTGACATGCAATGGGAAAGATAGGAAAGAACTGATGAATAAGAACAAAACCTCATGGAGTAAAGTAACAAGCTGATATCCAGTCTTTCCATTTGGCTTCTTCATTTTTTCGTCAACAAAATTCTCCTTGCAGTGGAATCTTTAATCGTGGAGTCACTGGTGAAAATTTGTAGTCTAAAATATTTTTCTGACTTTGCTCACCTCTCAAAATCAGAAGAATAATGATATCCCAGGGAATATATACTCCATATTCATCCCCGGCAACGGTGCCAAAGATGTTTGTGCCAGAAATTGTTCTTAGACTACCAGAAGAATAAGCCAACACAATCTCAATAGTAAAATTAAATAAAATAGGTTTTAAGGTTTCAAAAACTTCATCAGCAAGGAGGAAATAAACATTCACAAGCTAATACAGAACTGAATCATGCAAATTGGATAATCTGGGGATCAAACACATCCCAATAAGCCATAAACATTACACATGAAATACTAATTCCACCCACAGGCTACAAGCATTTACATCAATAAAACTTTAAATAAGAAATGAAATTGTAGACTGAGCAATCAAACAGATCAGAAATGAAAAAGCATGACAGGTAAAAGGGCTTATCAGTTTATATATAATCAATAATAGTCATCCACTTACAGAAGAGTTATAAGTGCTAGCTTGAGAAATCAAAGCTCCAAAGCCTCTCCTTGAGTGAAAATCCCCCCCTCAAAACTGTATATTTGTCTTCCTTTTATCATTACAAAAGTAAAGTAGTTCCATAACTACCTTCTAGGTCGAAATTTGAAAAAGTTACATCAATTAGTTACATGATAACTCAAAATCTTTAAAGATAATTAACCCAAAAATAGCAAATCGGATTTGGGGAAATTTGGCAAATTTCTGGAAATTTGGGTCTCAAAGACGCCTTCATATCTCTCGATCCGGAACACCTGTGTAAAAACGGAGAGAGTTTGTTTTTAATGATTATGTTATGAACAAAAACCTCTCTTGGTTTTTCAAAATGCTTCTTCAATTGATCGAAATATGTTCTGAAAATTTGTGACTAAAACAGGAAATTATTAAATAATTCAAACTCTGAAAATAGGCCACAAAGATGAATTTGAATCTCTCAAACGATAACAGTTGTTGCAAAACTAAGAGATGTTTTTGTGAATGAATTTGTTTTGGACAAAAACCTCGTTTTGTTTTCTTGAATTCATTTACATCTCCTCGTAATCTGCTCCCAATGACAATGACAAAAACAGGAAAAACAGAGCTGCTACAGGAATCTCCTCATGAAAATATTTGACAAATGACTGAGAAATGAGAGTTAGATTATAAATATAAACTTGGAATGAACTTTTATTATAAGTTTTTGAAAGCTTAAAGATGTACATATTAACTAATAAGCCCAAAAGACAAACCTTAAAACTAAAATAATGAAATGATTCAACCGTTAAAAGCATTAAATCCAACCAAAATTATTGATTGTCAAAAATTCTTAAAATCAACATGAAATATAAAATCATTTTAAACCAACGGTTGAAAATTAGGACAAAGAGAACAGATAAACTAAGAACAAGATCTAGTTATAACAGAGAGTCAAGTCTGACTTCTAGCTGGGTGATACCACGTGACAAGGCATCCCATAAAATCTCAATGATGACCCTATATTCAGCCACATTATTGGTAGAAGAACCTAGGAAAGCACCTCCAGAGGCAATTAGCTATCTTGAGGGTGAGTAAATAACCCATGCAACTGAAGCTAGGTTGCAAGTGTGACGACTAGCACCATTTGCAAAACCTACAAATCACTCGGAAGACATCTGTAACAACCAATAGATGATATAAGAACACAAACTGGCTAGCTATTGTACATAAAGTTACATACAATAAAAATACAAGAAAAGTGCAAAGCCTAGGCATAGTACTTCTTCAGGTAGAGCCCATTTCTACGCTCGGGCATCTTATTCCCATCGAAATCAGTTAATTCATATGCCCCTTTCTTCAGTACTTTTGACACAACATAGGGTCCTAACCACATAGACCTGAATTTTCTTGCCCCCAAGGGTTCTTTGTCCTAGCCCCAGAGTAAGGCAAGCTCCCCTTCAGAAAAAATCCTAGGTTATACCGATTTATCATATTGATTTTCACCCTATTTTTGTGAGCCTCGTTTTCATTCAGTGCATCTTTATGCAACTCATCTAAATGTTCTAAGTGTAGCAAACGTTCGTCTAGATTAGTCGTATTAGGTAACACATGAATGGAAATTTTTAAAGATGGGATTTTGCATTCAACCGGGGTTACTGCTTCCACTCCGTGAACGAGTTGGAAAGGTGAGAACCCCGTGGAAGTTTTCACATTGGTTTGATAAGCCCAAAGTGCAGGATACAATATGATGTGCCAATTTGACCGAGCTGCGTTAATAGTACGCTTGAGAATAGTCTTCAAGGTATTATTGATTGCCTCGACTTGACCATTCGTCTGTGGGTAGAAAGAAGATGAATGTTCTTGTTTAAACCCTAGCATATTTATTATTTTTCGAAGAAGAAAAGAAAAATCTACTTTTTTGTTCGTATTTTCGACATATCTTCATGTGTTTTTACTCAAATTTCGATCGGGAGAACTCGTTGGATCCGAAATTTAATTCCGCATCCAACGAGTACCCACTCGGCATACTTTTGACGGGCCCTACTACCCCAAAAACAAGAAATACATGAAAAACATGATGATGACATCATCATCACATTTTTCAGGTATTTCTTGTTTTTGGGGTAGCGGGGCCCATCAAAATAATGCTGAGTGGGTATTCGTTGGATGCAAAATTTAATTCCACATCCAATGAGCTCTCCCAATCGAAATTTGAGTAAATACACAGGGAGATATGTCAAAAATACGAACAAAAAAATTAGTTTTTTTTATGATACCTATCCCCAAATTTGTTATCAGGAATATTGCACCTTCTGCAGACAGAAGCTGTTCCTTGTTATAGCTGATTTTATCACTCCAGGTGAATCACACTTGTATGGCCTTCCCCTGTCCCTCTGCAAACTTCTTAGACCCCTTGGACCATTTTTTGTCCTTTATGTTTCCTTGACCATCCCTAAGAACATGTGAAAATTAGTACACGTGACTTTTAAACCCCTAATTGCGTATATACGTGGGTTTGACCCCTAAAACTGCGTACACCGGGATGTGTGCATAATCCAAATATTTTTGGATTTTTCCTTGACATGGATCCGACTCACTTGACTCCTGGCCTTCCATATGCCTTGAGATTGCTCGGATTCGACCTTTCATTACCCCTTTGAAAAGCTATACAAGGAACTCTTTGGTACATTGAAGGCATATGAGAGAATTGAGAGAAAAGAAACTATAGTCCATTGTTTCCAGAACTTGTTCTTGAGTCTGCATCCCTTTGTCCCTTGGAGCACTTTTGTGTTCTTCCCAAACTTGCCTTTTGCTTGTGAGCTTGCTATCGAGAGATGGAGGATTGAGGTGGTGAAGGCCCAAGTGGGGGATTCAGTTTCTCTGATTTACAGACGTGCTGACAGAGGTTGTATCCATTGTAATATTTGATTTTATATTAATAGAAATATCTTTTTCTATCCAATAATGTATGTTTGAATGAATATTTTATCCATGGATGTTTTCAAATGTTTATACATTGTTGGTTATATATGCTAGAATAGATCTGACACCAATATATATAGTATGCTTGTATTGTTTACTTGTTGTTGAGGAAGTAATCTATCAATTCAAGCTGAAGTTGGAAATCTCAACGGGGATCTACTTCAACCGTCTGGAATAAGGTACGAGGTCTTATCCTTTAGTATTAGATATTTAATTTCTATTGCATATTGGAAAGGATTGATTTCTAGAGTCAAGCTGTCTGTTGTGGTACCCCAAGATATAGGAATTTCTCTCCGTAATAGAATTGGCGACTCCACTGGGGATGTTCCTTGTTTTTATTTGGGGGTTTGTGGGCACAATGGGCTTGATATTCTTGAATTGTTCACATCTTTTTGGCCAAAAGTCACGTATATACATAGCTGTTCTTTAAACAGTCGTATACATCCTCCCTTTTGGTGAGTTTGATGTTGTGGGAAGTTGCTGGGTGGGTTGTGAGTGTGGTTGGGTCTTCCTTGGGTCTGATGTTATCAGTTGGATGCTTCTTTTGTGACTAGAGACTGTTTTTTCATTGATTTTTCTTTGAAAGTAGTTTTAGTCATTTATCTATTTTGTTTTGCCATTAGTGCATTACTCCTTTTTGTCTCGGTGTCTTGCTAGGCTTGTGTCTTATACTTGTTGCAGAGACTGAGAGTTTTAGATGACTTTTATTGCATTTTTCATTCTTTTATATTGAAAAATACAAAGTAGTTGCACTCTTAGTTGCATATTAGATATGGATTTGAGGAGGTACTTGCATTGGATTGCTTGGATGTGAATTTTATTTAGGCTTTCATATAGGATGGAATGCATTGGCATTCAGAAAGGAATATATATTTATGCATCTCATGTAGTGGCATACCCTATTTTTCATTTGACAAAGATTGCACTTAGCATTGTTTGTTATGGTGTGCATATTTATTTCACTGCTGAGTCATAATGTCATTAGTTGCATGGCCATTTCCCTTTGAGTAATTACAGCCAATTAAAATCAACACATAATTTAAAATTAACTACACATTTTTCTTTTATAGGGTTCACCAAAAAGACTAGGTCTTAGGGTCTTGGAATAGTTCATTGTGAGTAAATTCTCCAAGACCACTAAACAACAACATGTATGTGTCTGTCCAGGTGAGAGTGTGAAATTCCTTGGTATAATTGGTGTTTCTCAGGATCCTCCTCTCAAAAGGGAGTTAAGCACGAGGCAGTGTGAGCGGTTATTGATTGGGATGACCCCTAGTCATAACTGAGTAGCACCGGAGATATTTCCAGGATTGTATTCATATCTAGGGGCTCTTTAGAGAGTTTTAGGATTTTCTACCCTGCCCATATGGTCGATCCCACCTGCGACTGTCCGCCTAAGCATTGGTTATATTGAGGTGACCTTATTCTGTGAGTGTCTTGGCTAGGTAGAGGTCGGACAGCACAGTCGCTTTATGCGTTGAAGCCGAGGGCCACTATAATTGGTTACGTACCTTCGCTTGTAATGTATGGGAGTTTCGAGCCTCACCTAGGTGAGACATACCTGCTGCATTTAGGAGCTCACATATCATCCCCTTGGTTTGCTTGTATTTTGGCTATAGATTTTCTTAGGAGTGTGCTCTTTGTGCGCTAGTTGGCCTTTGGGATTGCGGTTACTTGAGTATATTTATGCTCTCTTGAGTTTGGGTCCTTTTATTTTCGGCATGCCTGGTATCCTATCACCCATACTTGGTCCTAGTATGGAACCTGGTGTCAGACTTGGGGGCATCATAGCCCCTTACCCTGCTCGTAGATTTGGGAATGGTCATATTCCATCCTCTACTCCATTTTTGGAGGATTTTTATTCCTTTTGCTCGGTATTTACACCAGTGGTCACTCTCATGGGGGTGGTAGTGGATGTGTGAACGTTGGGTCTACACCTTACTTTCCTTTTTATGTCCCATCGTTCACCGCATTGTTTCCTTTGGGTGCAGTTGTCATGATCATTCCTCCCTATATCCTACAGTTTGGATTCTTTATTGACTATTTTGGGTTGTTTTGGACTAATATGGTTGTCATGTAGGGTCCAGTTTTTGTACACTCTCTCTGAGGTTTCGACCCGTTCATGCCTATCACAGGTATCATGTCTAAACTGGCATATAGGTTAGGATTTCACATCCACTTGCATTTTGCGTGACCTTATGACTGTTTCATTTTAAGCTTAGGTACAAACCCATTCCATGGTATCATGAAACCTTCATGTTGTTGTTAGAAGTGGTACTATGTGAATGATAGAGCTTTCTTATACATCGGTGTCCTAGTTAGCTCCCCTTTGCATTTGGTACCCATGCTATGAGTCCTCTCTTAGGTCTGGGAGTCCCTTTTAGTCCCGCCATGTCCTTGAGCAAGAGCTTCATACTCCTCTTGAACTTTATGCTAGCCATTTCCCCATGACTCCCTTATGTCAAGTTGTAATTGCATTATCATGAGCTTTTCCTGCCTTCTTGAGCCTTACCTCGGCTTCCCTGACTTTGAGTTTCAGCCATATAGCCTGAGCTTGTCTCATGTCTAGCCATGTAGAGTCATTTTATATATCCTTTGCAACTTGATTCCCTATTTTTACTGGGAGGATATATTCCCCTGAGTGTCGCTATCCTACACATGTATCCTTGCATTGAGCATAGGTATGTTCCACTGCTTGGAACTAGTTTGTTTTCCCATATGACACTCGTCTCCTCCTAGTCTGTAACTATAAAGAAGTTTTATTCTTTTTCAAGCTTTTTAAATATTTGAAAAAGTCCAAAAAAAATAAAAAAACCAAAAATCCGGACAAGGAAAGATGTTATCTTTGACAGCTGTCGAGTCGTGTCGCCTTCGAATAGAGCACTGTATATCACATCCATTGGTTGGGTTTATAATTTGAATTTAAGAGCTATACTCATTTATCTGAGTCTATCTCCACAAACTGGTTAAGCTTCCAGTCTCCATGGAGCCTCTGTCGATGCCTCCTGTGTCGCAGAGATGTCCCAGTTTGTATATCAAGTCTATGTTGCCTTTATTTAGTCACCATTCGCCGTTATGCTCTTGTTCGAAGGAAGTTGAAACCTGAGTCGGCCATTCCTCAGTTATCTTGACTTTGCATGTCGGTCATTCTCGGTATAGTTACTGGTCTGTGCACCTTATGATCGAGTCCTTCCACATTATATAGCTTTGCTGAGTACCTCGTGTTGGATGATGGGGGATGCCTTAATGCCCTCCTTCCAGCGGATTTCATCCCATCGACTTCAGATCATTTATTCTGGGATTGGAATCTAGAGTCATTTTGAGTGCCTTGAGACTTGCAGTCGTTAGTGGCAGGTTCTCTCACCATCGACGGTCTTTGGGAATACATCAATGTCCCCTGATCGATGGATCCTCTCAAGTGTTCGACCTCAACACATTTATTCACACTTGTTAGTTTGCACTCTAGTACCTTGATTCCCATTTTCATTATCGGTGGGTGATCTTGCATCTGTTAACGGTATACATCAATGATCGGTAATCAAACTATGGACTACTATGTTCGACCTCAACACCTCTATTCACATAGTAGGACATGTACTCGTAGTGGTTTGTGTAGAAGACCTTCCAGATTGGTGGCATCTCTTATATGCTACCTCCTTGATCGTGCCAGTGTTCATGAGATTTCAGCTCTCGTGACTTGATTCCAGTATATGTCAGACATTTCCAGCTATTATGGAGATCTTGATTCATTGTATATCTTCAGCCATTATGGAGATCATGGTCCTTTGTATATCTTCATCATGGAGATTCTGATCTATGTATATTGTACGTGGAAATGACCACTTATGTGATATCTTGTATCATGCTTATTCATGGCCATTGTACTCTTATGTATCCGGGACTGCTAGATGTAGTTGTAGTTATGTGTAGATTTGTATCATTGTACTATGCTGATTGGGTGGCTGGTCTTCCATTTGGGATCCTTCATCACTCCACTTCTGGGATGGACTTATAATGTATTTTGGCCATCGTATGATCCCTCTAACCTCACACATTAGTGGGCATCTGTTATAGCTGATTTTACCACTCCAGATGAATCACACTTGTATGGGCTTCCCTCATCCCTATGCAGACTCCTTAGACCCCTTGGACCATTTTTTGTCCTTTGATGTTTCCTTGACCATCCCTAAAAACATGTGAAAATTAGTACACGTGACTTTTAAACCCCTAATCGTGTATATACGCGGGTTTGACCCCTAAAACATCGTACATCGAAATGTGTGCATAATCCAAATCCTTTTGGAGTTTTCCTTGACATGGATCCAACTCACTTGACTCCTAGCCTTCCATATGCCTTGAGATCGCTCGGATTCGACCTTTCATTACCCCTTTGAAAAGCTATATAAGGAACTCTTTGGTGCATTGAAGGCATATGAGAGAATTGAGAGCAAAGAAACTATAGTCCATTGTTGCCAGAACTTGTGCTTGATTCTGCATCCCTTTGTCCCTTTGAGCACTTTTATGTTCTTCCCAAGCTTGCCTTTTGCTTGTGAGCTTACTATCGAGAGATGGAGGATTGAGGTGGTGGAGGCCCAAGTGGGGGATTCAGTTTCTCTGATTCGCAGATGTGCCAGCATAGGTTGTATCCATTGTAATCTCTGATTTTATATTAATAGAAATATCTTTTCCTATCCAATAATGTATGTTTGAATGAATATTTTATCCATGGATGTTTTCAAATGTTTATACATTGTTGGTTATATATGCTAGAATAGATCTAACACCAATATATATAGTGTGCTTGTATTGTTTACTTGTTGTTGAGGAAGTAATCTATCAATTCAAGCTGAAGTTGGAAAGCTCAATGGGGATCTAATTCAATCGTCCAGAATAAGGTACGAGGTTTGATCCTTTAGTGTTAGATATTTATTTTCTATTGCATATTGGAAATGATTGATTTCTAGAGTCAAGCTGTCTGTTGTGGTACCCCAACCCATAGGAATTTCTTTTCGTAACATTCCTCTGGTCTGAATCGTTCAGATCCAGAACAAATGAGTGAATGACAAACAGATCACTCCAGATCAATCCAGATCAATGGCAGAACCAGTGGCACCGCTTCTCTAAAACAGGATACAGGTGGTGCTGAGCAAGGTACCGCTCATCAGCCACAGGGCAAGCGTGGTGCTAGGTTTTTCAAGTAGAATTGACAAACATAACAAGCTTCCACTCTAAGTGTTGGGTTTAAGAGAAAACATGGAAGTTAAGGGTCTTATCACATGATGGTGACATGATTTGGGTATAACAGAATGCCCCCCAAAGCATGAGACTTAGAGGGATATGATAAGCGAGAACTTTGAGAGAACAAGTTGTCACTTCGAGGTGAAAATGTCAGCTCAATCAGAGAATGACGTATAGTAGGCATCTTGATGCAAAGCTGATTTCTGTCCCACATTACTGTTGTTTTAATTTCACATGTACATGTTGCTAGATTCCTTAGTCACTAACATGGATAAGTAGATGATTTTCTAGTAGCTTTGATGTGTTTGCATGTTTGATCTGTTTGCAAGTACACAGGTTTACAATCGAAGCAGTATTCTGGATCTGAACCATTGGCACTGCTTCTCTAAAACATGATACAAGTGGTGCTGAGCAAGGTACTGCTCATCAGTCACAGGGCAAGCGCGGTGCTAGGTTTTTTCAAGTAGAATTGACAAACATAGCAAGTTTCCACTCTAAGTGTTGGGATTAAGGGCAAACATGGAAGTTAAGGGTCTTATCACATGATGGTGACATGATTTGGGTATAACAGAATTCCCCCCAAAGCATGAGACTTAGAGGGATATTATAAGCGAGAACTTTGAGAGAACAAGTTGTCACTTCGAGGTGAAAATGTCAGCTCGATCGGAGAATGTCGTCTAGTAGGCATCTTTAGTACATCAATACTTTTGACTCACAGACAAATTTAACCAACTCATGGCTGCGGACCAATACAAGGCAGATCCATGAGAGGAATAAACAAGCATGGCTACTCGAATACATTGTAGATCCATGTGATAGAGGACTCAAACTTGGACATAGCTACTGAAAATACAACATAGATCTATGTCATATAGACGCAAATTTGAGCATAGCCATGACCATAGAAATGTGGATCCATGCTAGATATACAAAACTCCATTTCAACCTGGGGAAAGAAATGAGCGCTAAACAAATGCGCAGGGTCTTTGTCTCATCTTTCACAAAGTACGATTCTATCCATGTGATTACAATGATTTGAGGTCAAACATGGTAGAAACCACTTGATTACCGGCCAATGATGTGAACCGTTAACAAGTGCAAGGGAGATCACCATTGATGTCAATGATTCCCAAGGTACCCTAGTACAATCTATTGAGCGTGAATAGATGTCTTGATGTCGAACACCCAGTCGATTCTATTGATCATAGGTAAATGATGTGAACATATGTCAAGAGCAAAAAAATCTATCATTAAGGCATACAAATCTCAAGGTACTAAATTTTATTTCTAAGACTATTTCCTGGATGATGAGCTGGTATCAACGGGAATAGTCTCGTCGAAGGAGGGCCATGATAAGTCCCACATCGACGACATGAAACTCGAAACATAGTTCTAAAATGATGTGAATGTAGTAACCATAAGACTGACTCAAAAGTACGTACTGACACAGAGACTGTTTTGACTGCAGAGGTGAAACTTCTTCAACTTCCGTTTGAACATCAGGCGGCACGACAAAAGACTTGGAAACATGACTAAACCAGACAAACACACAGTACGATGGCAGAAAATGGATTCTTTTGAAAGACTCAAAGGAGTGACATGACTCATGAAAGTGGATCGTCACGAAGATTAGCCGAATACCCAACTGACTGAAATGATATGCAGACAAGTGCCATGTTCAAAGGTAACGACAAACTACTATCATTTATTTGCAAAATGATTCCCTTCCCATTTTCTCCATCATGGTTCATGAGTGCCTCTTTTCAGTTTTACGAGTTCAAAGAGGGTAGCAAACACTCGTTATAGCTCGTCCGAAGACAAGTCCAAACTCATATGTTTTACGAACCTGAGAGAGGAGGGGTTCGTTCCCAAAAGAGAGTCTCTCAATGTTTAATTTAACGAGTCCAGTGAAATAAAACTCGGTATTGTTCATGTTTAGAGAGTCTGAACGACCACAGAAGAAGAATCCAAAGGGTCCTTTTTCGTATGATTTAGTCCCTAAGGCCCAAAAAAGTATAAAATAATACCTTAGAGAACTCTTCCAGTCATGATTGGCTAGAGTGTTCCTTTTTCGTAAAATAGTCCACCTGAACTGAAAAAGTGATAACCTACCGTCAGATGAATGACTCTTCAAATACTTTAACGAGCATGAAGAAGACAAGGTCGCTCGACTATATTTTCACATTTTAAGAGTCCAAAAAGAGCTTAAAGAAGACTCTATTAACCTCTTTCATGTTTGAATCCAGTGCACGAAAAAATAATAAACTAAGCTCAAACCAAATTTCAATTTTTAACCAGAGCACAGAAAATGAAAAGTAAGCTCAACACCATCTTACTTTTTTTAACGAGCTCAAAGATCAGTTGAAAGAATGCTCAAATATTGGTTTCATTTTTACGCAAGCTTGAAACCAATGGGTAAACTATGCTTGAAAAATCCCATTAATGTGATATACAGAGGTTGGAATCTTGCCCCCAACATGATTGCCAGCGAAGCTTACCCCTAACATGATTACTAGGGGCTCAACATGCCCCCCAAGCTTCGTTTTGTCTGATGATTCTTCTTCCATACCCAACCTAAAAACTTGTTTACTAATGTGAAAATGTTCACCAAGGGGGTAGGAAGAATGAGAAACAAGCACGCAAAAAGAAGGTTCAAGTTCTAACACTAAAGGGAAGACTCGACTCAAGGGAAGGGGATCTGTTTCATTTTTACACAAGCTTGAAACAGAAGGTAACTATGCTTGGAACATGGTTTCATTTTTATGCAAGCTTGAAACCAAAAGGTAAACTATGCTTAAGGAAACCTACTTCATTTTTTAATGAGATTGAAGTAGAAAATGAACTATACTAAAGAATGGTTTCATTTTTATGCAAGCTTGAAACCAAAAGGTAAACTATGCTTGAGGAGATCTATTTCATTTTTTTACGATCTTGACATAGAAAATGGACTATGCTCATGAATGATTTTATTTTTATGCAAGCTTAAAACCAAAAGGTAAACTATGCTTCAAGAGATCCATTTCATTTTTTAATGATCTTGACATAGAATGATAACTCTACTCAAAGGCATCTGTTTCATTTTTTAACGAGCTTGACACAGAATGGGAACTATGCTCGCCATATGGTTTCATTTTTATGCAAGCTTGAAACCAAAAGGTAAACTATGCTTAAGGAGTGGTTTTATTTTTTAACGATCTTGAAACCAAAAGTAAATTATGATCACAGGCATATGTTTCATTTTTTAACGAGCTTGACACAGAATGGGAACTTTGCTCAAAGGTATCTATTCCATTTTTTAACAAGCTTGACACAGAATGGGAACTATGCTCACCACATGGTTTCATTTTTATGCAAGCTTGAAACCAAAAGTTAAACTATGCTTAAGGAGTGGTTTTATTTTTTAACGAGCTTGAAACCAAAAGTAAACTATGCTCACCACATGGTTTCATTTTTATGAAAGCTTGAAACCAAAAGGTAAACTATGCTTAAGGAGTGGTTTTATTTTTTAACGAGCTTGAAACCAAAAGTAAACTATGCTCTCAAACCTGCTCCTACCGAACATGATATCCAGAGGTTGGTAGGTTGCCCCCATTACATAAAGAGCTAGCGGCTTAGCTCCATTATGTTGTCCATAGACTATATCCATGCCCCCCATTTTACCTATGATGGAAAGACGCTAACTAGAAGAAGGGGGGGGAACCATAAGAATATGCGGCACATTCAGGGCAGTCTGATTACTAGGAGTGATGCGATGGTCAGGTGTAACAAAAGAAATCTGATCAATGGTCACAATATTCCCATCATGGGGAAAATGCATAACTCTAAAGAGTGTGGACACAATAGCCTTCATGGCATAAACATAATCACGGCCAATGAGTAGATTAAAATCTAAAGGACCTTGGACCACCATAACATCAATACAGGCAGTTTTCCCTCCTAATGTAATAGGCAAATAAGGAACGGTCCCTAAAGGTGCAGTAGGTCTTCGATTAAAATCCAGTATCTGATTGGTGGCCGGCACAAGCTAAGGAGAACCTAAATCTTGCCAAGCAGTTGAGGATAGAATACTAAGAGAATCCCCTTCGTCAACAATAGTATGAAGTATCCATCCAGCAGTAACATTCACAACTATCTGGAAAGGAACACTCGAATGAAGATGAGACTCTGTTAGGTTACTCTAGTCAAAGGAAAATCACTACTTGGAGAGTGTTCTGTCGAAACAGACAAAATTTCCTCTTGTCGAGAACAATCAGAACGAAGCATAAAAACTTTGGCAGGTTTTGGTTCATTCTCTATTGGAAGAGAAGAACAAGATGAAGATTTGGTCAAAGCAACTACTTCAATATTAACACTTTCTGATGAAAGAGTGGGATCGAGTAGAGAGGATGTTGACTCGACCACTTCACTCTCCGAAGGAAGAGTGGGATCAATTATAGATGAAACTGAATTGATCACTTGGTCAACCAGTGAGGAATCAAGGGATAAATTACTATCATTTGTTGGAATCACCTATTGATGATCAGTAATATTTTCTAACCAACGCTAAGCTTCATCCATGCTTGGACAAATAAAAGTACGATGCATAGCCTTGCAAATCAAACAAGGATACAAGACTTTACCCTTACAACCTTTTACCAATGGGTCACTAGTTGAGGGAGTATCATCAACATGATGATTAAAGGTTGATGACATAGACGGTTTGGACCTTTTAGACCACTCTTCTTGTACACGGGAGAGATCGGGACACTCCTTAAGAAGGTGGTCCCCCTTGCAAAGCTTACAAGGGAACTTGGGTTTTCTGAGTGTTCTCTTAGAATGGGCACCATCAAGAGCAGATGGTTGCTGCTTTTTCTCTTTCTTATCCTTCTTCTTCTTACCCTTTCCTTTCTTCTTATTCTTATCCACATGACTATTAACCATAGAGCTTTGGTCAAGCAAAGAAGAAGAAAGGGATGAAGCAACAACCAATGAAGGAGAGGGATTAGGTTGAGGTTGATCCTCTCCCAGAGGAGAGGTGACATTTCAGACATTAGGTGTAATAGGAATTACCGGATTAAATAGCCAGACCGACAATCCTATAGTTAATCCAGGAATATTTAGAGTGGCAATAAAGGGAGGACCAATACCTTCACTTAGAGGGAATAAAAAAGGTAAACCTTGGAAAGGGACCTCTTGAGTGGTAGTCCTAGATGAGGATGCCATCTCTAAAATCTCTAATAACCCCCTAACTACCATGCACAAGCAAGTACTACTCAAACTAAAAGCAACAAGCAAACATGTGAAAGGAGTGGATAAGAGTCAGGAATCTCATAGGATTATCAAGACTTTACAAGCTTCGCCCATAAAACCAAGACAGCCAAAATTTTAACTTAGATGGTTTGAGGATTCCTAAAAGGGTCTCCCAATATATGCTAGGTACATGGGAGCTCAAATCGGTAGTAGTGTTGTCTAATGCACAACCGTTCACAAGGGGCCTTTTGATATACAATCGAGTACATGAAGTACCTTTCTATATACCTCAAGGGTACATGAAAGGTCGTTCAATATACCGATGGTACGTGGAAGAACCACGTGAGTCCCGGGTTGTAGTGCGAACAAAGTAATGACAGCTCCTACATTTTATGATGCCCAAACACGTCTATAAATTATCACTCAAATTGCTAAAAGTTTTAACCTAGTGCTATCGTTAATTTTATCTTATGGATTTAGGTGGAACCATGGAGTGAAAAATTGAAATTAAAGAAGATGCACACTGATCTATATGATAATGCAAGTTTTCCTCTTCAATGAAATTCTACCTAAGAGAGGGAGAGAGATTTACTTTTCTTCCCAAAAATGCACACCCAAATGCAAATGCAATTCTATGTTTTCAAACGAAAAGTGAAATATCAATGCACCCCAAACAATCTTCAAAGCAAATAAAAAGGATATCTAGAGAACATCAAACATAAATAAACTAAAAATGTTTCCTATCTTTTCATACTTGAAAAAGATGCATAAAAACTTAATGGAAAGATGATTTCACTAATGTTTCCAAACAAAACTAACTCTAATACACACAAAGCTGAAAACAAATATTTCTTCTTAATGAAAGTAAGATCTATAATTTCGAACAATCATGCACAAAACAAGAAGAAAATCATTGAACAATGCTTTTGAATAAAGAAAAGGAGAGAGAAAACTAAAACTTCTTTTTGAAATAGATAAGGAAACGAAGAACCAATCTTTCCTACCGAGCACTAAAAAAATCAGCATGCAAAAAGAAACAAGAATCACCTAAGCAAAGAAAGAGTCAAAACAACATGGATCGCTCACGCATTCCAAGTCCAAAACAAACCAAAACCTACTCATGAAAATGAAATGTATATTTCCAATTCCAATGAATAATATCTAGAGAAAAGAGCAAGAGGTTTCAAGCAAAGAAAAGAACGCAAAATCCAATGCAAGAAACATAAACTCTCTTTGAATGCAGAAAGAATACAACAATCAAAGCGACTACAGAATATACAATTCATTTTCATAAAAAAGTAAGCCAAAAACACACAAAAAATCAAAATACAAAGTCTGGAACAAGGCCTACCTAGCACCACGCTGGAGGGGTCTTGACAGATTGGTTCTAGACGAGCACCGCTTCTGGATAATGAGACTCAGACAGTGGCACCACTTATGGCTAACAGAGTTCAGGCGGTGGCACCGCTTGTTGCCAACAACACTTGTTCGGTTCCCTGAATGGATCCAAAACACAAGGAGAACAAAAAATCAAGTTAGAAATTGATCATATTAAGGCAAAGATTGATGAATTGATAGTAAAAAAGAGCATATAAAGTCGAAATAGTTCAGATCTGAACAGATCTGAAAGTTTCAAACCAAAATTCACTAAGTCAGATGGTAGATCTGACTGAAGAGAGTTGGAGATGGAGCGTGGATTCGAACAAGATTTCAAGGACTGAGGAAGATCAGATCAACTGAGATTTGCACTATTCCCCAGTGGAGTTGCCAGATTTGTTATCAGGAATATTGCACCTTCTGCGGACAGAAGCTGTTCCTCTGGTTTGAATGGGTCAGATCCAGAATAAATGAGTGAATGATAAAGGATGAAGACCTTTTCCTGAATGTCATAGACACCTGGAATACTGCATCGATTGTGAACCTATGTATCTGCAAATAGATCAAACATGCAAACACATCAAAGCTACCAAAAAATCATCTACTTATCCATGTTAGTGACTAAGGAATCTAAAAACATGTACATGTGAAATTAAAACAACAGTAATGTGGGACGGAAATAATCTTTGCATTAATAATGTATGGATAAGCTTACAACCATTGATTTAGTGTCAACAAGCCCCTCCACGAGACAAACACTTCATCCCCATAAGCTCCAACATTTCTCTCTGTGCTCTCCAATGACTTGGACTAGGTAGTCAGTACCATAGCATAACAATACCTCTATAGTTCTCCCCTTCAACTATGGATATGAGCTTGTATTTATAAGGTTCAATGGATATGAATAGTTGAGAGAATGGTGGGTGAGGTGGCTCCAAGATCCTACCATGGGGGATCTTGAGCTCAAACTAACCCATAATGATAGGGATAAGGGAGGACATGAGGCTCAAGATCTAGAAGCCTCGAGAAACTTCTATTTTTCCCATTTTACCCAGGGTACCTCTTTTCTTCCCTTATGACAGAACGGTTTAGATGAGAACCGCTTTTAGACCAAAGACCATAGGATGTGGCACCGCTTCTCTAAAATAGGATACAGGCGGTGTTGAGCAAGGTATCACCAATCAGCCATAGGGAAAGCGCAGTGCTAGGTTTTTTCAAGTAGAATTGACAAACAGAGCAAGTTTCCACTCTAAGTGTTGGGATTAAGGGAAAACATGGAATTTAAAGGTCTTATCACATGAGGGTGACAGGATTTGGGTATAAAAAAATTTATATTAAAAAATTGTTGAAGAGGTGCTCTCTTTTTGAATTTTAAGGGATTTTGATTGGCTAATACATGATGACATGGAATTTGTATTATTTTTGGAAGACCCATTTTAAATTGAAATTTCCTCTAATGCCTCTTATGAGAATGTGCTAGCAGATCATCAAGGCAGGGTTCGACAATAGAATTAATGTCATGAAAGGCAAAATTCATTGCCCGCTGAAAGGTAGCCCCTGCATTTTTCAATCCAAAAGGAATTTTCTTATACACAAATATACCCCAAGGAAAAATGAAAGCCATTTTATGTTGGTTTTCCAACTTGATTTCAATTTGATTATACTCAAAGAAACCATCCATAAATGAAAAGACTTCACTCCCCGCACAAGCATCAATGATTTTATTTATGAATGGTGTGGGGTAGTTATCCTTTGGACATGATTTGTTTAAATCGTGAAATTCATTACAGACATGTATTGTCCCTTGCTTTTTATCAACAGGAATAGGGTTGGATACCCACGGTCAAGCTATTGGGTAAATAAAACTAGCTTTCAGCAGTTTTTAAACTTCAACCTTAACGGCTGTCACTTTACGTAGATTGACAGGTCTAAGTTTTTATCGAAGTGGTTTGGCATCAGGATAGGTTCGGATTTCATGTTCGAATATTGATGGATCTATGCCTGGAATCTCCTCATATGACTAGAAAAACACGTTGCAGAATTCTTTAAACAAGGCCGTATAGATAGCAATCTCCTTTGGAGAGTAGTTTGCACCAATATATACATTTTCCACAATGTTTGGGTTTGCAGAGATGTTGATATGAATAGTAACAATATTTTTTTCCATATTTCCCTCGTCAAAGATTCCCTCCCTTGGTAAGGGATTGATTCTTATATCAACATCATCTTCTAGTCTCATATGGAACTCTTGATTTTCAATCCTGCTTAACTTGAAGAAAGTAAGATCTATGATGAAGATCTTCACAGATCTTATCATATCTGCACATAGCTTCCAAAATGGCTTTGTCAGATGGAAAAACCATATCTAAGCAATCATTAGCATGCAAAGAGTTCTTTTCCCAAGCAGGTAGATAGGCTTCTTTCGGCTCCTCTGAGACTGTAGGAGGAACCAAAGTAGGGTTAATAGTGGTGTTAACAATATCTTGATAGGGTAACTCCATTGCCGATAAGGGCACTTCAGGCTCATGACAGGAAGGAAGGACCCAAGGATCCGTTCTATTGCCAACCATTGCTATAGACTTCCCTACACTAGTAGAACTTAAATAGTTAATCGGGGATAGGATATCGAATGTGCCCATTAATGATGAATATTTTCCAACTCCTAACCTCTTTGAAGCAGGTTTGACCTGATCAACCAATGGCACGGTGGACTCATTAGTTTCCATGCGGCCCTTCCAAGTGAAACTGAGTTGGTCAACTATAACCAACTTCCCTTCGTATGGAAACACTACTACCCGAAGAACGACTGATGAAATAGTAGACATGGCATAAGTCCAACTTCTCCCCAAGAGAAAGTTATAATCCAACAGCACATCTATTACCTCTACTTCAACAGACACTGCCTTCCCTGCCAACTTTATCTCGAAAGCTGGTAGGATACCATGTGGACGAAATGACCTTTCGTCAAAATTAGTAAGTAGGGTGTTCGATGGAACTAGCTTTGGAGATCCAAGAGCCTTCCAGCAAGACAAGGACATGACACATGTGGACGCACCTTCGTCGAGAAATTCCCTTCCAATGTTTTTTTCGCCATGGATGCCATCTATCGATAAGGCCACATGATATGGAAGGCGTATTTTGACATCAAAAAAGTTAAACTTTGCCATGAGGCTCAATGAATCCATACTACCTAAGGATGCTAAGAGCACATCTCGATGGGCAGGACAACTCTGTAACACCTCCAAAGCTGACATCACATAAGGGGTCTATGCTAAATATTCAACTACAGAGTAATTGGCTGTAGCCCTAGTGTTAGGATTGTGTAATGCTTTCTGGAAGACACCTTTTGGTATCTTAGGCATACTTTCAATAAGTTTTTCAAAGGTTCCACAGTGGGAGATTTAACTGAACCAAGCACACCATCGACATGGGGTCTAGGCTTAGGTTTCTCAACACTATGTGTTGGCCTCGACGCATCAGGGATGATTTCATATAGAATCCCAGACTGAGAATATATCAAATCTAACTGATGGGCCCTTAGGATAGCCTCTTGCTCATTAGTTACTCCTGAAGTGGATACATCCATAGATATATACGACAATAAGGATTTAAGAAACCATTCTAACAAAAACTCGGGAGGGATAGTGGATTTAATAATCCTTTTCCATATTCACCACTCTTGGATATGATCCGAAATATGAGTGGCTTTGTCCTGTCGAAAGGTGGAAAATAAGTCTGTACCGGTACCATACCGGATGGGAAGCTGGAAATGGTTAAGGAACACATTACCTAAGTCCCAAAAACTATCAAATGTAGTAGAGGGAAATTGAATGTACCACTTTGCTGTAGCACTATTCAGAGTTCTTTGGAACAATCTCAACTGAATGGTGTTATCATTTAGTGAGTTGGAAGAGCACCACAAGTGAAAGGTGGTGATATGAGCCCCTGGGTCTTCACCAACTTTGCCTTCGAATTTTTGAATATCTGAGGGTAATTTGGTAGGGACAGGTGGCCAGGTGGCATCATGTTTCACCGGGTCATTCATTAACTTGGAAAAATCTGGCAAGTTCAAAGTTTCCAGGAAAGGAAGTTTGGGTCTGACCAGAGCCTGAAAAGTAGGAGCTTGGGAAGTAGAAGGACTTTCCCCTTGATTCCCAAAAGTAAAGGAGGGGTTTCCCCCAGCTACCGGTTGCGAGGTAGTCTAACCACTTTGGAAAGGATTCCACCCATAAGCCAGTGGATTGTTCATATGTGGTTCAACGTATGCGCTTTGAGCTGCTCCAGTTGAAACTGGAGTTTGGAAAACAGGAGCAGGTATCCCTCCACTAAAAAGCGAGAAATGAGAGATTGTGAAAGGAGCTGAAACTGGCATTTGAAACCTTGACCATAAACGTTAGTGTTTCCAAACTGCACCCCTACATATGTAGGTGTGGGGCCTACATATGGGGTGAATGGGGGAATGTGGCCCTCATTCCAAGGAAAACCCTAGACAAATGAAGAGGATCCAATAGGACCACTCTGAGCAGCGTGTACAAAATAAGGTGAAGCAGAAAGTACACTAGGGATCTTGGTGACCACCCCACCAGAAGTGCCTACCACATTTGTGGAAGCCGGTGGTTGAACCACCCGACTAGCTGGAGTCAAAGGAGTAGTAGGTATACTTATTCTAGGGGTACCAACTAGGGGAGTTTGCACTCCTTCAGCCGCAATAGCTGAAGTGGGGGTAGAAGGACTTTCTCTTGCACTAGACATTAGTATGCTCACAGGAACACCAATCATAGGTGAATTGAAAGGACAAACTTGGACGATCGCAGGATCATTTAGGTCAGTAATAGGTGAATTAAAAATTCTTGCAAACTCGTCAGCCTGCAAGTCTGTTATCTCTACTATGGTTGTATCAACCTGTTTTGTCCTAAGTTCTAGTTTGCCCGGAACTTCACTAATTCCTACCGGTTCAAAAGAATAGTTTGTGTCTAATCTCTACCTTTGAGGGGGTGGTGGAAGCTCCACTGTAGTAAACGGAGGAATGTTTTTCAACCTTCTTGACCTTCTGAGAGGTTGGTCCTCCATAATTGAAAATTTGACTCTTCACACCCTAAGGTTGGCTAAACACAAACAAACCACAGAGCAATGACTACAAAATTTCCTAAAGCCACAACAAACACAAGGGGTATAAGATATGCTTTCCCGAAGAAAGCTGATAAACAGTTACTTGGTGTCCTTGAAGATGTTCTTAGGCACAAGTGGAGGAATCACCGACCGCCCTCCCACACTTTCTATAAGGGTTACCTTCCAAGGCCGTCCAAGTTCAACCAGAAATAGCCTTTCGATGTACCTATGTATAAACCCTAGATGTCAAAAGAGACTAAAAGGATACCGCAACTATACTGATAGTCTGGGGGGATAGTCGCAAGCCTGGTTCATATGCATGGGCATGGTAGCAAATCCTGAAACCTTGTCTAGGACAGAATCCCCAGATGCCCAAAAACCTTGGTCTACACTTTGACAAGGAATCAGAGGGTTATCTCCTTAGTCCAAGCCTCCATGCAGACTTGTGCTTAACTCCCATTTGAGAGGAGCTTCCTAGATACAATCAACATAGAAGAGGATTTACTTAAAGATTGGATAACTACGTCTGAATTTCAATACTTGTGGAGAGTCAAACCCCTATTCCACACGTCTAGCCTAAGTTAGTTGGTGTATGAGCCTATAAAATAAAACTTACTAATAATTTTAAATTATATCGTTCATTTTAAGGGTTTTTCTTAGTCAGAAGGTAAATGGCATAAAATACTGTGATGTTATAGACTTAATAAGAAAAAGTAAAATGATGTATAAAGAAAATTCCAAAGAAAATTGCAACTACTTAAACCAAATTTCTTTTCTTTTTTGTAAATGTAAGCTAATGAAATTGAAACTAAGTGCTAGAAAACTAAGACTTCTTTTTATAATTTTTGAAATTTATTTGAAGAAATACTAAAAATAAAATGACTAAGTTCAACTAAATGCAAAAAGTACAAGATGTTTTTCTTCACTTTTTCCAAATTCTTCAAAAACTACTATGCAAGTAAATGCAAAATTTTTGAGCAAGTTTGAATAATCAGAACATATAATAAGTAAAATGAAGTATGCAGGACCCAAAATAACCCGCTTCAGCCAAACAAGAAGAAGACTCGGAAAAAACCAACTTAGAGAGACTATTGAACCAAAATGTCCACTAGACTCACAAAAGAACAAATGCCACCTTGACACTACAAAATTTAGTACAGAATATAGAGTATCCAAGGCCCTAATCACTGACCTAGACACAAAGCACCAAACTCATCAACCAAGCAGGACGACCAACTTCAAATTACGAGATGAAAGAAAATTCAAACCAAGAAATCTCAAAGGATTGAAAACAAGCGCTAGGTGTGACACAAGACTTTTAGACTCATAGAGTCATGCCAGAATCGGAAGACCCCCAGGAAAGCAAAAAATCAAACAGAATAAGGACAAGCAAACCCTACTAAAAAAATTATGCTGCTATAGGATATATGCGACTATGCATGAAGGAAACCTGTGTACCATACATGAATGTCTTATAGAAAAACTCACATATACAAGTTGTTATACGCGACTGTGTATAACAACAACCCGTGTATACAACAAAAAAAATTCTTCAAAAATAAGAAAACGTAAAGGATCCTTGGCACACTACACTATAAATTAAAAGAAAGATAAAAATACCACACTCAGAATCAATAATAGAGCAAAGAATGGTAAAGAACCTACAGGATACACCCACAGCAGGCTGGGCTCCCATGCGGAGTCGCCAGTTCTATTGTTCAGGACATTTCACTCTTATAACCTAGGGTATGGGGTTACCAACATACTACTATACTTGTATACAATCATCTTTTACAGAGAATGGAAAGAGAATAGGAAGAAAGTCTTGACTTACTCGATTAACGACGGTTGATCCAAGCTTGATCTTTTCCCGCTCCAATCTTCTTCAAAGCTTCTAGGGATGATTCTCTTCACTTGCAAAGAGCCAATTCTTCAAGAAATATCTCATACATATATAAATCAAAGGTTAGATGAAAATCATAATAATAACATCATTGAACATATTCATTAAACCAATATACATGAGATAAACAATACAAGATTGGAAGAAGAATTCTCTTTATTAACAAAAGGTGAATAGGTAAGAATACAACCAAGCTTCTAACACAAGGA
The DNA here is from genome assembly GCA_001517045.1 of Pseudotsuga menziesii. Taxonomy (NCBI): domain Eukaryota; kingdom Viridiplantae; phylum Streptophyta; class Pinopsida; order Pinales; family Pinaceae; genus Pseudotsuga; species Pseudotsuga menziesii. Next base: position 97,879 of record LPNX010228926.1, on the reverse strand, counting down.
CTCCTCTACAACCAAGGACTCTAATTTCAGCTTCTCCAATACTCTGAAGATATACCACCAGCATAACTTTGCTCCCCAAAAATCCATTGATTAGCCCCACCCCAAGGCCTCTATTTATACTTTGGGAAATAAGGTGGTTTCAAAGGTTGGGATGGTTGAGATAGTTGGGATAGTTATGTATTAGGACCCAACTAATCTCATCTAATCATGATTTATATTTTTTAAGGTCAAATTAAGGTATACGTGGGTATTAATATAGGAAACTCGCGTATGACACACGTGTTGCTCGAAGGAAACTTGTGCATGCAAGTATACGTGGGTTGCAATGCATATACTCATGTATGCAAGTATACGTGGGTTGCATTGCAATGCACATAGTCGCGTTTTCAACCTAAAACTCAGAATAAAAATATATAAGGCTGGTTTGAGGATAATGCATGAAAGGTCATGCACATTTAGAGTGTTTTGTCCATTTCAATCCAAATTGTCCTTTTGTGTACTGACATGATGAATGTCAACACTCGGATGTAGAAGTCTCATTTTCACTGATAACACCTAGCTAAAAATTCAGCAACTTCATTTTTCATATTAGGCCAAAAATACTATTTTCTCAACATTGTTATCATCTTTTGATACCCCAGTTGTCTAGAATAAGGACTTTTGTGTACTTCATTCAAAATCAATAGTTGAAATTCTGGTATATTTGGAACATAAAGTCTATTTTTATATAGCTTTAGACATTTTTTATTAAAATTGTAATCTATAATTATATTTTCAGATACATTCAGAGTTACCTTTTCTTTTAAACTCTGGTATTCTAAGTCCAGTTTTATTCCTTCTTCCAATTTATCCTCTAAATCAGTTTTATAACTGCTAATGGAAACCACATAACTTTTTACTACATTTCTTCTTAAGACACCAACCACTTTATTTTCTTTCCCTTTATTTTGTTAGATTTATAAATCATACTTGCTAAGGAACACTAGCCATCTAGCTTGCCTTGCATTTAGGTTTTGTCGAGCAAACATATATTTTAGGCTTATGTTATCAGACATTAGCAAATGTTTTTTACCTATTAAGTGATGGCGCCACATTTTAAAGCATGGATTATGGAAGCCAGATCTAAGTCATAAGTTGAGTAGTTCTTTTCATGAGTTCTTAACTTTCTTGATTCATACGCAATTGTATGACCTTCTTGAGTCAGTACTCCACCCAAACCTTCGTTGCATGCATCAGTGCATATGACGAAGTCTTTGACTAGATCTGTTATTTTTAGAATGGGTGTAGTGGTTAATAATCCTTTTAGTTTATTAAAACTATCTTCGCATTGTCCCAAACAAATTTCTTACCTTCTTTCTGTAATGAGGTTATAGGATTTGCAATTTTCGAAAATCCTTCAATAATTTTTTTGTAATAACCTGTTATTCCCATAAAGGATCGTACATCAGTTACGTCTTTAGGAACATGACAGTCAATTATAGCTTTCATTTTATCTAGGTCCATCGATATCCCTTCTTTGGATATTACATGCCCTAGATATTGTATCTTATCTTATAAAATTCACATTTGTTGAACTTAACATATAGCTGATGTTCTCTTAACACTTGTAGTATTATATGTAGATGTTCATCATGTTCTTCTTTTGTCTTAGAATAAATTAATATGTCATCTATAAATACGACTGTGAACTTGTCTAAGTATTACTTATGACATTGTTCATTAAGCACATGAAGGTTGCTGGAGATTTAGTTAGCTCGAAGGGCATAACCACAAACTCGTAGTGACCTTATCTTGTCCTAGAAGCAGTTTTAAAGATATCTTCATCTTTAATTCTGACTTTGTGATACCCATATCTTAAGTCGATATTTGAGAACATCGTCGCTCCGCGTATCCAATCAAACAGATCATCAATGCGGGGTAGGTATAACTATTCTTAATTGTCATTTTATCAAGTTGATGGTAGTTTATACATAGACGTAAAGTACCATATTTTTTTTAACAAAAAGGACCGGTGCTTCCCAAGGGAATACACTTGGTCTTACATAATGTTTGTCTATTAATTCTTGTAATTGTAATTTTATTTTGTTCAAATCCAATATGTGCATTCAATAGGGAGATTTTGAATAAGGTACCGCTCCTGGTACTAGTTCGATTGTAAAATCCAAATCTCTCTTGGGAGGTAATACTGGAATTTCTTCCGGGAATACATCCATGAATTCTTGTAGGATCAAAATATCCTTAAATCCTAGTTTATCTTCTTTAACGACTTGTTCATTATTTATTATGCGCACAACAAATACTTTACAACCTTTCTCTACCTCTCCATTAAACATGGGAGGTATTATTATTATTTTTAAATTCCCCAGAAATTTCTTCATAGAGTTTATACTTTCTTATTTTAGGTTTACGGTCACTTTTACTACTATCACTTATGTATTTATACCTTCCTCTATGCGACCTTGCATTAAAATATGAAGAAGAGTCACTATTAGAATATTTTTCTTTCTTTTCTTTATGTTTGTAGGACGTTGTTTCAGAATCAATTTCATAAACATTTCGCTTATCTTTTCCTTTGTTATGCATATTGTCTAGTAGCATTTGATTCATTTCCAAAATTCTTTCATTGTCTATTTTTTACAGTTTGTATTTCATTCTCTATCTCTCTGACTGTTTGTAGTAATTCTGGATTATTCATTTCTACATAGAAGTTGCCAGGGTTGTTGTGCTGAGAACCATTTTAAGCAGATGCTTCAACACCTGCCATTTTCCTGCAAAACAGATTTTATATTTATGTGCAGAAATAAACGCAAATGAAATAGATATATTGGTTTTCTTACTTATATGAGAGTGAGCCAATCATGCATAGTGTTTGGAAACTTGCTCTGATACCACATGTAACATCCCTAAATTTCATAATAAAAATAAAATTATTTACTCTGAGTAACTTAGAAGTTCCTAGAAAATAATTCCACGAGATGTTATTCTTCATAATTCTTTTGTCATAATGCTGATGACATTATTAACTAACTGCAAGAGTTATGTTCCTACCTTAGTTTTTATCATTAGCATGATTTACTTTGTGAACTGTTGTCAGTATTACATCATGTATTTTAGTTGAGATTGTTTGGTGACAATAACTGTTTGTAAAACTTTGTTGAGACCATTTGTAGTTTTTCTTCAGTTTGGTTCTACTTTTGAGATGTTAAAGGAATGGGTCATGGTATTACTTATTCTTTTCAACTAACGCATGAAATTTTGTTTACCTTTGTGTATGTGGGCGAGATAAGCTCGACAAACAAAGCTAAAGAACAGCTCTAAGCTATAAAGCCACAAGTGACAAGGAAAAAGGGTGGTCCTATTGCCTTGGGGAAACGACCTCAACCTTATCCTATTTTTGATGTTCCATTACTATATCTATATTTTAACATAAGTAAAGGTCCTAACTAAATTAGCTACTAAATACCTTACCATAGCATGTACATTGGAATGTCTCAACTTTGGATACGATATATTTCAAGCAAAAATACGCTAGTTCTTTAATAAGTATATAGTCTTGGGTCCTTAAGACTATGATGCGGCTCCTAGAAATACAAAGGACATGGAAATAAATTTGTTCACTATTCGACCATCTGAAAACAATAAAGACCCTAGTTGTTTGCAACCAAACTTGGTGCAAAACCCTAGGGGTTTAATGCACCTCGAAAAAAATACATTCATCATCTTGAAAGGGTTTCGCTTACTGTTATTTTTTTTTCCATTATTGCATTTGGTCTTTGGCTGTCTAACCTCACCAATATTTTTCCTGCGAAACAATATGGAAGAGCCATCACCTTCAGCCCTCGACACCTTATGACACTACCTCAGAAGGTTATGTTCGTTGATGGGGTTTTACAATTCCACTGAGTCGTCAACATTGTGAAGGGTAAGCTTCTCTGTACTTCTAAGTTTTGTTTTTTCGTCTTTATGAAATGATATCAAACTATTGTTTTAACTTTTGGCAAAAATGTAAAACAAATTGTAGGAGATATGCAGGTTAGCTTCTCTGCGATGAAGGTCTTAGGTTGGTAAATGGCCAAGAAAGTCCCCCAATTGGTAAGACTCATGGCCTATCCTTGTGTGGTTCTGTGGGAACAAACTTGGTCTTTTGGGGTTTTCCAATCTATGCTGGTTCGTAGATATGAGAGTTATACATTTAATTTGGTATAGAAATAACTTGTTATTGTAAAGGGATTTCTCCCATCCTCCGTGGAGTCATACGACTATGCCACTTTTATGATGTTGGAATTATCTTTGTTCCCTTATCTGTTATTAAACTTAAATAAGGATTTTTGTTTGCATGACCCGTGAGGGCTTCGTAACTCAATTTAGTTTATAGTGCACCTTGCTACCACATTGTGTTTTTGGCTGTGAGCTTTTACTTAATGAAATAGTTATGGGCTATGAATCCACTGTTGCAGTTGTGATACTGGTTTTGAGTATAAAGTTAAATCTGTAACAATCTATAAGGGTTTGTATAAATTCCTTATTTTGTTCATCAAACAGTATGATGTATGATGTATTGTTTAGAAAAACCTCCTTTTCGTTTTCCATTTGTAATACTATTAAAACAATGATGAAGCCAAGAGGCCTTTTAAAAAGAGCTAGATAAAAGTAATAACATGAAGGGTTGTTTTTCTATTACAGTTTTTTTTTGGTGAAATACACAGTGTTTAACTTAAGTGCTTATAGTCGTGGTGCATTTTCCCTAAAAAGATAGTTTTAGAAAGGGGCCATAAAATCTCTATTGAACATAGATATTGTTTAGACGCTCTTGTACTGCGGTATCTTTACTATTGTATGAACTTGTTTATTAGTATTACTTATTGTATAATTATTTGGAAAATAACTATGCCCAGGTGGCCTTGCCGTCATGAAAATGTTGGAGAAGAGAGTCGTAAGGCCTCTGTCAACAGATTTTGAGTATTAGCTTAAACTAACAAAATATGGGGTTATGTGTCTGACTATTCATTGTTTAAATAAACCTGTAATGGGACATTCATTTTCTTGAGATGACCATAGAGCCATTTGTTAAAGATTTAATACTAGATTGCATATTTAGATAAGGTTCTTCCCATGAAGCCTTCATAGTTACAATATTGATAATCTATCTTACACTTGGTATTTTAAGAGGAACAAAGTAGCGCTAAAACTTCTATACTGATATTTGGTTTTTGTAAATAGGTTGTTATAGTTACAACTCTATGAGATTTTAAATATGCAAATATTTTTAATTAGATTTGCTTCTGATCTACTTGTTTATTCCTTCTAAATTATAGATCTTTAAAATATTTTGGCTGTGAAGCCAATTCTACTACGACTGTGTGTCTAAAGGAGGTTGTAAGACCCCCATCCATGATGTCAACTGTTTAAATAAAATCTAGCAAGATTTTTGTTACCGTTTTTATTTTAAAATACCCTTGAGGGTTTATGGAAATACTATAGCTTCATTCAAATATTTGTTAAGGAAATAAATACAGATATGTGAGTGCCGAGTATATATTTTTTCTGTCAATATATTCCATTGTTAGACATGTATTATTCTTTTACTGGATAATTGCACTGTGTAAATATTCTTTTGAGTTCTTTCGTGGTTTTTATGAAACCTTAAATTCTGTCGTAAGGCCTTGTAAGACATGGTCAGTTATTGTATTTAAAACGTTTTCCTTCAAAACAATAATTTAACAAGTTGTGGATTTTCTTAGAAAAACACTTAGAAGGTAGTGAAACCTATTTAACTATCTATTCTAGATTATAAATAAGGGTCGTAAGGCCACTATCACAGATGAATTAACTCAAAGGGATTTGGTAGCTTGTGAAAGACCCTTGCGGGTTTCACAGTTGGAAACCTGACTTTGCATATCATTATTTGAACTTAGAGTTCAATTTTTAAATTATATTTGGCCTTGATCCCGTGCTTAACTTGTTGCTTTTCTTGATATAATTTCGTAAGGCCATACTTTATTTATAATTTATGAAACCATTATTAAGTTGTTTAAAATTGTTTCCTTACTAAGAAAGATACTGTCTTCTTTCCAGCATTGGTTGACAGGTCATAATCCTGTGTATAAATTTACTAAAATAGGCCCTAAGGCTATTACATACGTTTTCTTCTGTCATTGAGGTCATTGCAGATCTTCAATATCAACACAGCTTACAACCTGGAAACAGTGATATGGCATGTCAATAACTTGACTTGGTATTAAAATAGTTAATAAACTAGGAGACTGGGCTATGCTGACCCTAAGCTCCAGCTCGATTATTATTGTTAGTTTGAAATCTGATTAAATTAAACCTTTCTAGGGTTTGATTTACTTTTGCATAACTTTGTTTCCTATTACTGTTCAAACCCTACTTTGTTTACATAGCTATCTATGTGTTATGTTCTTTAAAAATATTTAATAGTCTATTATAAATATATCTATATTTGTAACCACTAGTATTGAAATATTTATAGGTTAATAATCTCTGTATCTATTGGCTAAAGGATCTTTACGGAGATAAAGATATAAATATGATTCTAACATAAAATATTCCTACTAATATTATCATCATAGTATATTGAAAATGACTAAAAGGTAGAGGTATTGTAAGCATTACATAGAGAGAAAATGAAAGAAACATCTTAAGCTGAAATGTACTTCATAAGATAATCAGATCAATACCTTTAAACTCAAATATTTAAGTAATAAAAAGACTATATATTTTCCTATTCTTAGAGAAATTCTAAAATAGTTTTCAAATCTAGAGTATATGACATGACTAATTTATTCCATTAAAGTTACTAAACATAATTAAAATAAATATACAGATCTAGAATTAAATAATAGTTGAACCTAGATAGAATGCAAAAAAGGGGACAAACACCCGAAGGAGACTGTTCCACCCAACATTCTCTTGAAGCGGCCAATAATTACTTGCTTAGTACCCCCAAGCCTATTCACCGAGCCACTAGGAATAAAATCTCCACAAATATCCCACACAACAACCTTGCTACAACTTAGCACTTAGTAGCAGACTTATCTCAATAGATCACTTTAGCTATCCCCTCATCAAATTCCTTGTGTGCCTGACTTTTCAGTTTGCAACAGTCACAAGGTTCATTCTCTCAGAAATCAGAATGAGTAGTGAGACTCCTACTCAATTTCATGGTTTATATAATATTGCCTATGTCTTTGGTTTAGTTTTGGAATTAAATGATCCACCATCTCAGTTCCCCCCTCTCAGGGAACATGACCAGTTTTTTAGGGATTATGCTCCTGCAACAACTAGAAAGTGAATTCTAGTGCTTCCACTTGTCAACCAGCCTTCTACAACTGCTCCTTCCTCCTAGTGTGTCGATGAAAACTCATTTAACAGTCTCCCCTGGGTAGGTGTCTCCTTTTATTAATTATAAAAATAAATAATTCTTCAATTACAATCATCCTTGACCCACTTGGTCATAAACTTTACAATAAATTTAACATAATGTTTTTACTGAAATAAATAATAAATATTTATTTTTTAGTTCTCGGTATGCTACAAACGAGGTGATGGAGATTGTGGACCTAACACTAGTGGGTTGATTCATTGGTCAACATTCAGGTCATAAGGGCCTAAGTAGTTGGATTTCATCTCTCTATGAGGCTCTATTAGGATATTCATCCATGTATTATGTTATTTTTAGAGATTGTATGTTCTTTATATTTAGATCTGTTGTGGATTTAGAAAAAATTCTCTCAACACCTTGCAATTGGCATTCTACTCTCTTATCCCAAATGTGTTGGTCCCCCATCTTCGATGCTAGGAGGAAGATAGTGGATTTGATCCTAGTATGGGTAAAAAACATTGGGCTCCCAATTGATTTATGATAATAGATGAAGTATTTAGGGAGATAGGTAATTCACTTAGGTTGTGTATTGAAGTTGATAATTCTTATTTGGATTTTGGTTAAATGAAAATTCTTATTTGTTTACTTAAAATAGATTTAAGGGAGGCTTTCTTGAGATATTTCTCTGTAGAAGGGTATTCAATCATTTTACAACTATTGGATCTATAAGTGTAATAGATTTCATAAATATGGGAATTTTGTAGTAGAGTAACTTGCCTATGAAGATAAGGGTTTGGGTGAGGAGGGATTTTGAAAGTGGGACTATCAAAGATTAACATATTTCTAATCTGGGGAACATGATACTCTGGTTGGTAGTTGGTTGAAGATTTTATAATAAGAAAATAGGATTTTTGAATTCCTCATGAAAGTTGGATGATCAGGTGTCAAAACCCCGAGGAAGGAGAAGGAATTGGGACCTAATATGAAACCTTCACCATCTATTACCTCTAATTGAAGTGCCATCCATCTTGTGCAAACTCTATCTGATCCAAGAGTTATGTTTTTTTCAAGCAAGAAAAAAAAATGTTCCTTGATATTCAAAATGAATCAAAGTGAACAAAGTTCAATACAGAGGAGAGTTTCAAATCCTTGGATCACAACCAGCTGAATACAAAACATGACTTACATACTATGCAAATAGTTCTTGAAAAAACCCTATAATGAAGGCATTACAAAGGTTGCTACAAGAGATAAAACTTAATCATAGAGTCCACATCTAAAAAAAAAAAGATCCATCTAGAGGGCTTAAAGAGAGAAGACCCAAATTGAACTTGCATTCACAACCTCATTCTCAAAGTATTCTTCAAAAAAAGAAACTTCGGATATCCCAATGACCTTTTTAGAGAGACAATCTACAATAACATTATTCTCTCTATACACATGATTGATCTTGATCAGAACAAAGGAATCGAGCATAAAACAAATTATGTCACGCCACTGATCAAGGGAGAGAAACCAAATTCTAGATCTGTTGTTTTCCTAATTAACAATGACCATCGAGTCAACAAGAATCTGCAGAGTAGGAATACCAAATTTGGATGTAGAAAATACCAATCCATAGAGTGCTAAGAGATCATCTTTCATTTTAGAACCATTTCCATAGTTTAACCATAATTTAAAATTATGTACCCCAGTTGGCTCAAGAAACATACCAACACCATTGCCATTACTCTGAGCAGCACCATTAGAATGCCCTACAACATAAAAAGTGATAGAGGTGCCCCAACTTTCCTAGTTCTTTTTGGAATTTCCTCAAATGAAAAATATTTATACATTCCCATAGATCTGATACTACTATTTAAAACATTAGGAATCCGCTCTACAAAGTCAATCATATTTCTGGTTTTCCATATTTCCAAACACCTAAATATTGGTAGTAATTTGTGAAATTTTTTTTGTTTGAATCCATTGATCAAGGTTGACAATAAAATAGGAGGATCCCTGGGTTTGATAAATATAAAGATCCTCAGTAATAACTTGCCACAACATTTTACTAAAATAACATGAGACAAATATATAGTTAATTGATTCAACATATTTTTTTGTAGAGATGACAAAAGTTTGTCCAAAACCAACCCATTTTGATCAAGTTATCCCATGCTATAATATAGTTTTAACAACACAACTAGATAAAGTGTTTGAGTTTTATTGGCATCTTCCACTTCCAAATTTTCTTATGCCACCACATTGCTCATTGGGAGAAAGGTATTGTGCAATAAAAGAGTAGGCATCTCTAGCAGTAACTTGACCAAATGAATTATTAAAAAACCATACCACATAATCATCTTCCTCCTTATAAAAAATACTATATATATTTAGAGCCCAAATATACCTATTCCATTCCTCAACCCAATGGATACCTAATCCCAAGTCTTCAGCAATAAGCCAATATGAGATAGATGGCCTCATCCAATTTGGCCTTCTAATGTGCTTCAAAGTAGTAAAGCCAGTTTTTCCAAATAGTTAATGATATGAGAAGAAACAATATAATACTCTCCTCCTAGAAAATGATCAACACTAACACAAAATTGTTTTCCATTGCCAACCTTTTGTTCCAAGTGAAATATCGCAAGAAACCATTCCAAAAGTTGGAAGCACCATGAATAAATTTATCATCGGTCCTAAGCCAATTAGTTAGAGATTTTTTTCTCAGATATTTTGCATGAATGACTTCATTCCATATAAATTTTCCAAAGAAACCATGCCACATACTTTTCATCCTAAGTGCAGTACTAAATCAAAATGTGTTCTTTATATCCCAACTTCCCAATGCCTTAGGTTTGGATAATCTTTCCCAATTTACTAGATGATTTTTTTCCCCATATCAGATCCAAACCAGAGGAATTTGAACATTTTTTGTCGTATAACATGCATAATAGACATTGGTACTTTGGACAAACAAAATAAGTAAATCAAAATCCCAATTAGCATTGATCTAACTAAGGTCAATATTCCTCCCAGTGAAAGTAGTCTAAAGGACCAATGAGTAATCCATTTTTCAAATTTCTTGACTAGCCACAACGAACCACTTACTCTGTAAAGGTGGGGTTTCAAATAATAACCCAAGTATTTGAATCCTTTATCAATAAGCTCCACCTTATATGGGAAAGAAGAGGAAATTTGATCCAATACATTGTTATCAATCCCATTCTGGAGAAATATAGACTTAGAAGCACACATCTCCATGCTTGTAGCAGCACATAAAGGATTAATAATTTATGCAAAAGTAGACCATTCCTCGACTAAAATGGAACCAAAATTAACCACATCATACACAAACAAGAGATGAGTGATATGCATATCAGAAGAAAATTTGATTCCATGTAGTATACCTTCCCTTTTAGCCATGCTAATCAATTTGCTCAGTCCTTCAATAACCAACAAAAAAAGAAAACGTGATAGAGGACATCCCTGTCTGAGACCTATGGAAAATTTGAAGAACCTTGTTGGAGTATCCTTGATAAGAACAATAAAACAATTTGAGGAAATACATGCCATGATCCAGTTTGTAACTCCCAGAGGAGTACCAATCTGCATAAGTAATAATCTTAAAAATCCCCGATTCACTCTATTACAGGTTTTAATTAGGTCCATCTTTAGGATTAGAGAATTGAATTTCTTAACTTTGATGGTATTGTAAACATTCCTGGGTGATCCCATAACATCCAGAATCTACCTATTACAAAGAAAAAAAATTCTTTCGAAATTACTTCTTCGCTTGATTTTGTTGGATATGATTTTTATAATGATTTTGTAAACAAGGTTGCATAGTGAAATAGGATGGTAGTTATAAAATGTCTTCGGTTTGTCATATTTATGGATTAGTACGATTAAAGTTGCATTAAGAGCACCATAAAAATATCCCTATGTTATTGATTGTTCCACAACCTAAAGCAGTTCATCCCCAATAAGATCAAAGAAGGATGTGGAAAATTCCACAGGCCACCCAATGGGCCTAGGATCTTTGTCCTTGGCGAATTCTTTCAAAACATTGTCAATTTATTCCAAAGTGATGACACTGCCAATTTGATAACCTTCATACTTTGAAAAGAAAGAAGGGAAGTTAATGAGAATTTTAAGCAGAGAGGAAATTGGAGATCCCTCTAGTTCTTTATAAAGGGTCAGATAAATGATCCACTACAACCTTTTCCATATCTTTCTAATAATTGAACTAGTTACCATTTCATCCTTCAAGCCCCAAATAAAATTCAAAATTTTCCTATAACTAGCATAACTGTGGAATACTTTTGTGATATTATCTCCATGTGAGATCCAAATGGATCGACTTTTCAGTCTCCAAGCCATTTCTTCTTGTTTTAGTAGGTTTTTCTTTTCTCTTTTCCAACTTAGAAAGCAAAATTTTTTCTTCCCTGGTTAAGATACCAAATAAATTCAATTCGAAAAGATGATTGATAAGAGTTTCAATATCAACCAAATCCTAAATAACATGTTGCTTTTTCTTTCTTTCTCCCAAACAACCACTTTGTGTTTTAAAGCTTTTAACTTCCCTGCTATCTTTTTCATTGCATCAGTTTCATCCATATCACCTAAAAAGTTCCAATTATATCGAACCAATGAACACAAATGATCATATTGCAACCATATATGATTCAAATTAGAGGGATATTTATGCCTAGATTGATTGCCATCAAGTTGAATACAAATAAGAGTATGATCCCACATGTATGAGTTAATGATCCTAGCTCAATATCTATCCAAAGGCTTTATAACTGAATCTGATATTAGAATATGTCCCAATGCTTACTGATAACAACCTCTCCACTTCGACCCTTTCTCCAGGTGGGACTAATTTTATCTAAAACAACATCCATTAACTGATGTCTCTAGAATAACTGAATGAAATAATATGGTAACGGCTCTAGTATGGGGTTGTCTCCCCAAATTTTAGAGCCAAAGAGAATGAAATTAAGGTCAATTGCAAGTATGAGATTAGGAAAAATTAATAATCCACTACTCTCAACATTGTTCGAAAAGAATTCTCGATATTTATAAGGGCCATAACAGTTAAGAATAAAGAAGATTTGTTTTAAACCCTTTAGCTTCCCATCTAGTAAAATACCTGCACATGTTTGATAGGGTTTAAGGTCAATAGAAAAAGGGTTCCAATTGGCAAGAAGACATGCAGATAAGAAATTGACATCAATGGCACAAACTTCCCATCCAAAAAATATTTTTGAGAAAACCTCAATAGTATAAAACTCGCACATAGAGGCATGTTATTAATTATTGTAGAAAATTTCACCTTCAAATATATGCTTCTATTTGGATAAGGGGTTTGATTTTTGGGAATTGTGTCAATTTGAGTGTTGGTTCAACATGATTTTTGGGAGAAGGGGGTTTCCCTTGCAGGTCTATCTAGGTTAATTTTTTTCTTATTTTATTTTTAGGGTGATAAAAAAATATGCGAGGTCTTTGTTTTCAAATGAGTTTTTTTTCCCCTTGTGGTGATGACGATGCCTCTCTTAGTAGAAGTCACTCAACCTATTCTTCTAGGTATTGTTAGGAAGAATCCATGATTTACAACTTCATATCAACAAAGGAAGGTTCAATTGGTTTTTCAATGGGGGTGTAGTGGTCTAGGATTGAATGATGGAGTGGGGTCAAAATATTTGGATTGAGGAAGAAATAATTTATGGTTTTGGCCCAACAAAAGTTGCATTTGAAATACATAATAGTAGACAATTATCTATAGAAGGGGTTCTTAGAGAATTGAAAACTCTAAGGGAGTTGCCTTGTGATCTATTTATCTTTCAAATGTTGAGGTTAGCCAATTCCTCTAAAAAATAGGCCCTAAGATGGATGTTGGATATTCATAAACTAGATGTGACGCTTTTGCAACATTTATGAGTGAAGGGGGTAATATAGTTGGTGACTGCTAGAATTTGTTTTGGGGATGGGATTTCTATATGTTGGCTCAAGGGAAAGATGTGGGGGTCTTCTTTATGGCTGAGAAGCGATTCTCTCTTTTTATATTAATTTATGGTCATTTGAATCATCTCTAGGAGTAATGTTGTTCTCTCAATAATTGGGTAAACTGTTCATTGTGGTGAATATTTATGGTCCCTATGCTAATAGGGTAGGATTTTGGGAGAAATTGTTTTACTCATGCTATTGGATGATCGATGGACAGGAATGTGATTATCCAAGCATAACTAACTTCATTTATATAGACTTCATCCAAGACTAGTGTAAGACCCAATAACAAGACTAGAATGCTTCCTCTTCTCTAGATGAATCGTCTCTTCTCTCTCTAGTGAAACTTATTGAGTGTTCTACTTGTCCAAATGAGGGAGGAGACTCTCCTATTCATATAGATAAGATGAGAGGCCTAATAACCCAACTGGTTCGACTTATCCTTGCTTCCAAGGTTGACTTGCCTTGTAAGACTCAAAAATACATTTTAATAATACTTTAGTGGGTACTACTGACCCAACTTACAACTGAGGCTTTACCTCAAGAATTTGCATGACCAATCAAGAATTTACATGACCAATTACATCAATGTCATCCCTAACCGAAAGAACAACATCTCTGAAATGGGAAATAACAATAATAATACAAAATAGAATATCTTCCACAATTACATTCATTTAACACTCCCTCTTAATAAGGAAGGTATTCTACAATACAACAACATGCCTGTACAACTGACTAGTGAGTCTATATGTCATAGGAAGTTTTCACAATTACATCGACATCATCATCATTCATGGAACATCATCATCACAGACATCTCTATCATTTGGTATTATCTTGAACATCATCATCTCTGGCATCATCTCGAGCATAAACATCTATGGCATCATCTCTAGAATCATCTCTAACATCATCTCTGGAATCATCTCGAGCTTCACTTACACTATCAGTATATAAATACTGAGCTAAATCACCCACAACATAATTAAATGCTGGAACATCATGATCTACAACTGATTGCATTAACTTGTCTGAAAGTGAATGCAGGACCACTCTCCATAAGAGAGTACTATCATCGCGGACCATCCTCATCCTGTCAGTGCCAGGACCACTCTTAAGAGAGTGTTCTTGTCCATGGGACCATCCTTAGAGAGGATACTATTGTATGCAACTGAATGTAGATCCTGTATGCAACTAAATGTAGGACCACTCAACATCACAGACCATCCTCAACCTCTCAGTGCTAGGACCACTATCAAGAGAGTGTTATTTTCCACAAACCATCCTACAAGTGAATGTAGGATCACTCTATATAAGAGAGTACTATCATTGCGGACCATCCTCATCCTATCAGTGCTAGGACCACTCTCAAGAGAGTGCTTTTGTCCACGAAACCATCCTACAAGTGAATGTAGGATCACTCTCTAGAAGAGAGTACTATCATCGCAGACCATCCTTAGCCTATCAATGCTATGGCCACTCTCAATAGAGTGTTCTTGTCCAAAGAACCATCATACAAATGAATGTAGGATCACTCTCCAGAAGAGAATACTATCATCGTAGACCATCCTTAGCCTGTCAATGCTAGGACCATTCTCAAGAGAGTGTTCTTGTCTATGACACCATCCTACAAGTGAATCTAGGATCACTCTCCAAAATAGTGTAATATCATCGCAGACCATCCTCAACCTATTAGTGCTAGGACCACTCTCAAGAGAGTGTTCTTGTCCATGAAACCATCCTCAAAGAGGATACTATCATCCACAAGTGAAATTCATATATCATCAACATATGCAGGCACACTGGAATTTTCTACACCAACAAATTACTACCATCTCATCCTCAATAACAGTCACATCATCACTCCCTCTTTACAGGGAGGTCCTTTTGGATTACACCAAGCTTGTCTTGAAAGTGTTCAAACTTTACACGAGACAGAGGCTTACTCAACACATCATCAACTTTTTCCTCTATATCAACATACTGGATCTTCACAACTCCTCTCTGCACCATGACATAGATGTAGTGATAATTTATATATATATGATTTGACTTATCATGAAACATTGGGTTCTCTGCCAACTTGATGCAACTTTGGTTGTCACAATAGATATCATTTGCATCCATCTTGGTATCGAACAATCGTTCCAATAGTTTGCGAAGCCATACTGCTTTTCTACAGGATGAACATGATGTAATGTATTCATCCTTGGCTTTACTGAGGCAAACACTTGTTTTCTTTCTACTAATACATGAGATCACACTTGATCCCAAACTGAAACAACATCCTGAAGTGATCTTTCTATCTTCGTCACTTCCTGCCTAATCTGAATCAATATAACCACATAATCTGAACTCACTGTCGGCTGTATATCTAAGTCCACAATCCAATGTACCTTTTATGTACCTCAACTAGATGAACATGTCTGGGCTCCACCATATACCGACTTAGGTGTTCACAACAAAACATATCTATGGTGTTGTATTTGTCAAATTCATTAGTGAGCCAATAATTGTCTACATAATGTGACATCTACTCTTTCTAAAGAATCGTCATCCAGTAGTGTCATGTTTGTCACCATTGGAGTGTTAATTTCTTTGGAATCTAGCATCCCAAATCTCTTCAAATTATCTACTGTGTACTTTCCTTGGTTCAGGAAAATCTCATCAGGGAACTACCATACTTCAAGACCTAGGAAATAGTGCATTGTGCCAAGGTCTTTCATCTCAAATTTGGTTGCAAGTTTCTTCTTACATTCACTGATGAGCATCTCCTTTCTTGTCAAGAATAAATCATCTCCATACAATAGTAATATCATATTTCCATAATCCCCAACCTTACAATAAAGGTTGGAATCAACTTTACTCTTGGTAAATCCAAAATTCATTAGGAATTCATCAATCCTTTCATACCATGCTCTGGGTGCTTGTTTTAACACATATTGAGATTTCTTTAATCTTCATACATATGTCTCTTCATCATGTGTTTAAAATCTTGGTGGTTATTCAATATATACTTATTATTCTATGAATCCATTTAGGAAAGTTGTTTTCACATCCATTTGATGTAGCTTCCATTTCATCTTGGATTCCAAGGCAAGGACTGTTCTAATAAAAGTATACCTTGCTACTGGTGCAAGAGTTTCTTCATAATCAATTCCTTCCTTCTATGAGAAACCTCGTGCGACAAATCTTGCTTTAAACTTTTATATATTGCCATTTGCTGAATGCTTTGTCTTGAAAACCCATTTTGGAGAAACTACTAACTCGTCCTTTTGGTCTTGGCACCACATCCCAAACATCATTCTTTATTATTGACTAGTATTTTTCAATCATGGCCTGCATCCATACCTTCTTCTTCGAGGCTTCCTCAAAACATGTGGGTTCTTCATCGACAATATTTCTCATTAGTGCCACATAGTTAATTTTAATGGATTCTTTGTATTTTTCTTCCTTTTGGTGCACCATATCTTTATGCTTCCTTGATTACATCACGAGCCCAAGTTGGTCTTCTTTTTGTTGAGATAATATTTCAGGGTGTTTTAATAAGTCCTTTAGGTTCTTCAAGGTTGTGATATTCTTGTATAGGATATTCTTCCATGTCTCTAACTGGTGGTTTGATAACTTATGCGGCTTTAGGAGCCTCCTTCTCTTCTTCATGATCCTCATCTACAAGGATCTTTCCGGATTTGGTGAAGGCTGCATCTTCATCAAATGAACCATCTCTACTGATCTTGATCTAGTGGAATCCTAGAATATAAATTCCATAAGCTTTTGATTGTTCACTGTATCCAGAAAATATTCCCTTCTTTCCTGAAGGGTCCAACTTTGATCTTTTCTCTTTTGGAACATGTAGGTATATGAGACAACTAAATATATTTAGGTGGATTACTTTGGGATTTTCACCAGTGAACATTTCTTCTGGGGTTTTGTTTCCAAGAGCACTATGAGATATTCTATTATGTACATAGATTGCGGTTCTTTTTACTTCTGCCCATAGATGCATAGGCATATCTTGATCAGGAATCATTTCTCTGTCTGCTTCCATGATGGATCTATTCTTTCTTTCAACTAATCCATTTTGTTGTGGATTATAGGGTGTGGTAAGCTCCCTCTTAATCCCAATTTCTCTACAGAAGTCCATGAATTCATTTGAAGTGAATTATCCTCCATTATATGATCTTAAGATATTGATATTCTTTTCAGATAGATTCTCCACAAGAACCTTAAATTCCTTGAATTTTCCAAATACTTCATCTTTTCCTTTTAAGAAGTATATCCAAGTCTTACAAGAGTAATCATCAATAAAGGAGACATAATATACATACCCACTTAAGGAAGTGGATGACATTGATCCACACACATCTGAGTGTACAATGTCCAAGATCCCCTTTGCTTTGTTGTTACTGCTTGGAAATGGATTCTTGGTGTTCTTTCCTTGAGAAAATCTTTTACATACTCCTTCATGGTCGATCTGGATCTTTGGTAGACCTATGACTACCTTGATCACAATTGGTAATTCTTTGTAGTTTACATGAGCAAGTCTTCTATGCCATAGTTCACATGGACTGATAGTGATAGTTGTAAGAGTTGAATCTATGTGTCCTTTCAATTTGTAGAGTCCTCCTTCTTTAACACCAATTACAGTAGCATCATCTATTGTCTTAGCACTGCAAATGAGCCCAAGGTTGTGGAAGGCTTGATCCCAGGCAACAACAAAACCACTTTTGAAGAGAGAACTGGCCTTCTTCTCTTTCGAGAGGGATCTCTCACCGATTGTCAGTCAATGCCAGATATATAAATGTGCAAATGAAACTATAAATTGTTTGAAATCTCGGTTGAAACTAAACATAACACCATTGGGCAGTGGAGTCAAGATATATATCAAAATGATCAGATCTTAAATGCAAGCGATTCAACACAAGGGCAAGGTAGCCACTCGATCACAGTCAATTTATAATTGTCTGGTGAGAAGGAGGAACATGAACAAACCATTAACACATAGCATTGTTAGAAATGAATTTTGTGCCAAATTTGGAAGAAGCTTTGGTGAATACCTGAAACAACAGACGGAGCATAATGAGTATGAATTTTGAGTTATTATACCCTAAGTCTCAGATATGAAAGAAAACACAACGGAAAGGCAAACTAGAATAACAATCACATAAGAAAAGAAATAACAGACTGTAAGTGCGAACAACACATGAATCCCTGTATGAAAAACGTCAATCTTAGGTCTGTAATTATATTAAACTTCTCTTGAAAAGCACACAACAAAAATTACAATCATTTCAGCCCCTTCTCCTTCATTAGGAGGTACATTTATAGTGTTTCTATATTTCCCAAACCAACATTTGGGAATCAAAATTGGTTACAATAAAGGACATGTTATAATAGCCTCTTATGTGTCATATCAGATGCGGCTTGTATGGAACGACTAGACAATGAAATATGGAACGCGAGACGGAAGGCACAACAGTATCCCATATCCCATCTGGCTAATGCTGACTGTATAGACCCCTCTGAGAGAAGCGACCATTAGGGTGAGCATGCAACACCTTGAAAATCGTTTGTGGCACTGCCACCACTATTTCTACTGTAGTGGTGTGAGCTTGACAGACCCATATTGGCGAATGGTTTTCCATGTATCAGGACCAGGTAGTGGCACTGCAACCATGTCATAAGCTTGTGCCCTGAGCTCCATTGCTTCTGGATATGAAGCCATAGGGACCTTGGAGCGCATGGCTTTAAAGTCAAACCATAACTCAAAATCATTGGCCAACTTGTGAAAAGTGACCTTCCCTGATAACGCTTGTTCCATATCTCCAAATTTGTTGTGATCTGATCGACAGTCTAACAGGAAATCCTTATAATCCTTTTGAGACAGTAAAGGACCCCTCTCTTCCCAGAAAAAGGGGAGCCCCCTACTCGTCAATGTCCTGAATATCCTAATGATCTCTCAGATTTTGTGGTCAGTGACGTCTATTTTGGCTTGCATTATCTCCATCATCCTTTGTTTAGTTATCACCTTTCGGGCTACAGAGATAATAGCAACCCAATTTTGAAGACCGTAATTATTAGAGGCTTTGTATGACAAGGAGCTTAGGTAGGTTATGGCCCTTTTTGTAGTCTCCAAAGGTCTTTTGTTCACTTCACCTCCTACTTCCTGGACTTGTTTTTTGGCTTCCCCTACAGCTAATCCCAGGTCTTAAATAACATTGAGATAGGTTCGGAACTTGTCGGCTTCTATGATAATCCGGTCCCATATCAGATGCTTCATGCCTTGCAGTGCAAGTCTGCCAATCACTTGCTGTCTCAACTTACCATTTTGTTGGGTCAGTTCTCGGCACTTTTCTTCGGCCTTTTCTCTACCTTGCTTTAACTCTTTCTTTTTCAAACTCTTCAATTTGTTGTTTTAATTTGATGAGTTTGGTATCCTTTAGGCGTATCTGGGACATTGCCTTGGAGAGGGATCTGGTGTCTATTTCTTCAGTTGCGCATGTGGGCTGAATTGCTTTCTCTGTGTTCCTGCTCTGAAGCTCACTCTCCTTCACTGCTAGCCTAGCATTTAACTCGGTCTCGCTACTCCTTAGGATTTGGATATCTGCTTCCCATTGCCTCCCCTTTTCCTCAAGATTCAGCAGCTTAGCTTAGCTATTAGTAAGCTTGGAATTCAATGCCTCTTTCTCCTTTTCGAATTCAGCCAATTCATCTGCTCGAGCAAGCTGAGAGCCAAGGATTCCTAACCTATTTTTCAAAGCCTGTATCTCTTTATCTTTGTCATCGAGCAATTGCTAGACCACACTCCCTTTCTGCCCAGATCCTTCCATTTGTATAGCTTCCTTCTGTAAGCTGTTGATTTGGGCTTTAAGTGATTTGATCTCCACCTTCAACTTCCTTAAAAGATTAGAAGTCCTCGCCTTGCCCTCCTTTGACTTGGCCAATAGTATAGTAGCCTTAAGCAGTATGGTATTTAGTATGTCCCCGGTTTCTTTATTCAAGTGTATGATGTTAGAAGTGGGAATTTTAGAGAGGCTTACATTGACCTTGGATACCTTGTTCCCCACTACCAAGGCCAAGCTAAGGGTATTTGTTGGTCAGAATATTTCACCTGCTGTGGATAGCAAGGTGTTCCATTGGTCTGAATGGTTTAGATCCATAACAAATAGATCACAGGGGTTGATAACTCCCCCTAGACGCTGTAAATATCTGGAATACAAGGCTTTGATAGTTCACCTGTGTACCTGCAAAAGAGTTCAACACGAAACATGTCAAAGAAACCAGAATATGATCTACTAATCTATGCTAGTGACTAATGAATCTAGCAATATATATCTGAAATCAAACATCAACAATATATATGGGACAGAAAATCAACTTGCATTTAAAATGAAGAAGTTTACAACCAAGCCTTAGTGTTGACATGCATCTCCATGAAACCAGCTCTTCATCTCCAAAAGCTCTGACTCTAGCTCTCTATGCTCTCTCCAAATGATCTTGGGCCAAGAATCAGTCCAACAGCATAACAATCCCTTCAATGTTCTCCCCTCAACCATGGCTATGAGCTCATATATATAGGGCTTTAATGGATAGAGATGGTTGAGAAATCAGTGGGTGAGGTGGCCTCTAAGATCCTAGGATGAGGGATCTTGAGCTCAACCAACCCACAGTAGTATGGATAAGAGATATCTTGAGGCTTATCATCTAGAAGCCTCGAGAAGCTTCTCTTTTTACCCTTTTACCCAAGGTACCGTTCTTCTCCTTCTTTGACAGAGTGGTTCTAGTAATAACCGCCTATGGACCAAGGGTGACAGGAAGTGGCACCGCTTGTGGACAACCGATGAAAAGCGGTGCGAATAGGGGTACCACTCCTGGATAACGAACGATGAGCGGTGATGGGAATTTGTATGATATACTGATAAGAAACCATTTATATTCACTCCAGAAGCTGGGATTTCAGGGCAAGTAGGTATGTCAAAGTTCTTATCACATGATGGTGACAGGATTTTGGTATAACAGGGTGCCCCCCAAAGCATGAGTCTTAGAGTGATATGATAAATGAGAGATTTGAGAACAAGTCATTGCCAGGAGATGAAAATGTTGGCTCGATCGGAGCATGCATTCAAGTAGGCATCTATAGTACATCGGTATGTTGACTCATAGACGCAAGTAACCAAACTCATAGCTGCAAACCAATACAAGGCAGATCCATGAGTGGAATAAACAAGCATGGCTACTAGAATACAACGTAGATCCATGTGATAGAGGAATCAAACTTGGACATAGCTACCAGACATACAACGTAGATCTATGTCATACAGACGCAAATTTGAGCATAGCCACGACCATACAAATGTGGATCCATGCTAAATATACAAAACTCCATCGCAACCTGGGAAAAAAGCAATAAGCACGTTTAAACAGATACCCAGGGTCTTCATCTCGTCTTCCACAAAGTACGATTCTATTCATGTGATTACAATGATCTAAAGTCAAACATGGTAGAAACCACTTGATTACCGGCCAATGATGTGAACCGTTAACAAGTGCGAGGGATATCACCATTAATGTCAATGATTCCCAAGGTAATCCAGTACAATCTACTGAGTGTGAATAGATGTCCTGATGTCGAACACCCAGTCGATTCTATCGATTAAAGGTCAATAATGTGAACCAATGTCGAGAGTAAGAGAATCTGTCATTAAGGCATACAGATCTCAAGGTACTGAATATTGTTTCTAAGACTATTTCCCGGATGATGAGTTGATGTCGATGGGAATAATCTCGTCAAAGGAGGGCCATGATGAGTCCCACATTGACGACACGAAACTTGGAACATAGTTCTGGAATGATGTGAACATAGTAACCATATGACTAACTCAAAGATATTGACACAAAGGCTGTCTATACTGTAGATGTAAGAATTCTTCAAATTCCCTTTGAACATCGGGTGGCACGACAAAATGACTTGGTAGCATGACTAGATAGGACAGATACACAACGCGATAGTGGAAAATGCATTCTTTTGAAAGACTCAAAGGATTGACATGACTCATGAAAGCGGATCATCACAGAGATCTGCAGAATACCCAATTGACTGACATGATTGTGCAGACAAGTGCCATGTTCAAAGGTAATGACAAACAACTACCATTATTTGCAAAATGATTACCTTTCCCATTTCCCCCATCATGATCGATGAGTGCCTCTTTTTGGTTTTATGAGTTCAAAGAGGGTAACAAACACTCGATATAGCTTGTCAGAAGACAAGTCCAGTGTCATATGTTTTATGAACCTGAGAGAGGATGGGTTCATTCCCAAAATGGGTATCTCAATGTTTAATATTTAATGAGTCCACTGAAAGAAAACTCGGTATCGTTCATGTTTAGAGAGTCTGAACGAATATGGAAGAAGACTCCATGGGGGTCCTTTTTCGTATGATTTAGTCTCTAAGGCCCGAAAAAGTATAAAATCATACCTTAGAGAACTCTTCCAGTCATGATTGGTTGGAGCATTTCTTTCTCATAAATAGTACTATCCGAACCGAGAAAGAGATAACCTACCGTCGGATAGACGACTCTTCAAATAATTTAACGAGCGAGAAGAAGACAAGATCGCTCGATGATCTTTTCATATTTAGGGAGTCTGAAAAGGGTTTAAAGAGAACTCCATGAAGTTTCTTTACACAATGTCACTTTTTATGAGCCTGGAAAGATTCGAAAACAAAATCGACTATCTTTTCATGTTTAAGGAGTTTGAAAGAAGATGTGAAAAGAAGACTCCATAACATTTCTCTACACAATATTGTATTTTACGAGCCTGGAAAGAAACTTGAACTAGACTCGAAAATTTGATACTAGATTTTAATGAGCGTGACAAAGTGTCATAATAAACGCTCAATGACCTTTTCCGTTTTATGAAAGTACGAAAAATCCATAAACAAACTTTCCAAAGCTTTTACTAAAGTCAACCTGCAGACGACTCATAAACAAGTGTTAAATGCATCCAATCTCAACATAAAGGAATTGCAACAAATAGATTTTGACCAGAACATGATGTAATATCAAAACTATACTAAGTCAGACCCCAAAAATGTCTATATAAGGCAAGTAAATAGTAAAAAATCAAACATTTCACTATTTACCTCTTGGCAGAGAGCACTTGGAGCATTTTTTAGCCAGATTTTCCACAGCTGATACCAAGAGTTTCCACCATCTGTTTTCAGTCTCGTCAGTTGCAAGTAAGAGCTAAGACCTTCTTCTTTCATTTCATAGGTTTCATTTTGGGATTTGATGGTGTTTTAGGCCTATTTGGAAAGCCCTAAAATCCTATTTGTGGGCCCTAAAAGCTCTACAGATCATTCTATTCACCATGCAGAGGGTGGCAGGGAGCCATGGTGTACATCAAGCTTCTAGGGAACATATGTTGTATGTCCTAGAGGCAATGGCACCTACGGTGTTCAACTGAGCGGAAGCATTGCTTCCAATCTTCAAGGATTAGTTGACTAAATGTCGACAAGGAGAGCTGAAGCAATTTGGATTTGGTTCCATCTTATCTTGTTTCTTCTTTGAGCGGGTCCCCTAGATGAGGCCCCAGGTGACTTTTCGGAGTCTGAGAGCACGGGACTCCCCCATGCTGAGGTGGGTCCAGGTCATGGCTCACACAGGAGTGGTTAGGGGTAGATTAAAGTTCGGTGACGCGTTCTTCATATGGCTATGGGATCAGATGCTCATGGTCGATGACTATGCCTATGCAGGCACAGATTTTACAGGTGATATTGACCTACCACTCCCGCCTGGAGGGAAGTGGGGAGACATTGGTAAGAAACAAGAAACCCTAAAGATGAAAAATGTTTTATGTTTTTTATGTTTTATATTTTTATGATAAGTGACAAGACCCATTTGTCTTCATGCAAATGTTGGAGCAGTGAGGCCTGGAGGAGCATCTCCATTGGACAAGCGAGCCGGAGCTCGCTTCGTGCCACAGGGTGATGATATCACTGGAGAGCTGGAGGAGAACCTCGAGAGGTTGACTCTGGACATCCCAGATGCTGAGATAGATGATCTCTCGACTAGATATCATAGATCTACGATGGGAGTACCAAGTCGATTCAGTAGGATGCTCCGCAAGGTGGCTCGAGAGGTGATGTGCTATCATGAGCACCACTAGTAGATGAGAAATGTAAACTGAAAGCTGATAGCTTCAAGATTTTGTATGATTATTTTTCCTCAAAGCCTACGTGCTTCAGAAGAGGTCTCAGGACCTATTTTTTGTAAAAATTTTTGTGTATATATATATATATATACAGACTTTTACAAGATGTTTCTATGTTTCAAATGGATGAATTCATTTTCTATGAGTTCTATGTGTCTTTAAATGTTTATTTACAGTTACCATGTTTGATTAATGTCATAAATGGGAAATATGCCAATCTAGGATGTAATTAGCCAATGAATCAGCAAAGTCTACATTATGTTCCCTAGGGATATGCCTATATGTAATGGTTCCAAATGATATTTCTAACAAACATACCCTCTAGAAGAGGCGAAGGAGCACCAGGTTCCTAATGGTGTAGATATGGTTTAAATGACAAACCACGAGCTGAGAGTCCATCAAAACTACTAGATCACGGACATCCTGGGAGGCAGCTTCAGTCAGAAGACCGACGACTGCTTCATACTCGGCGATGTTATTAGTAGCGGGACCTAAGAAAACCACTCCTGAACTGACCAAATATTCAGCTGGGGAATAGAGAACCCAAGAAGCCTAGGCTAGATTCAAGGTGTGGTGGAAAGCACCATTAGCGAAGCCGTAGAAATCCATCTACATGACCAAAACATGGTATAAACAGATGCGGGCACCAAAACTCAAAATCATCTTGAAAATACTGAAAACACACTAAAATTCAATCAATATACATATATACAAGATACCATCCAAGAAGACCTAGGCATAGTACCTTTTCAAGTACCACCCATTGCGAGGTTTCCCCAAAGGGATTCCATCATAATCTACCAACCCATAGGCTCCTTTCTCTAACACCTTGGAAATAACAAAAGGTCCATACCACATAGACTCAAACTTACCCTTTCCTAGCTTGTCATATCTCTGGTCATAAGTCAAAACTAGGTCACCCTCATTGAAAGCACGAGGCTAGAAAGATTTATCATATTGTTCCTTAACGCGTTTCTTATGTGCCTCATTAGCCAAGGAAGCATCTCTGCGAGTCTCATCAAGGTTATTCAAGTACAAAAATCTTGCTTCCTCTACGGAAGTGTCTGGGAGAAGTTCGACGGTGAGTTGTAAAGATGGAATATGACTTTGGATAGGCAAGATAGCTTTGAGTCCATAGACAAGCTGGAATGGTGTGAAACCAGTGGCTATTTTCACGGAAGTCCAATAAGCCCAAAGAGTGGAAAAAAGAACGAGATGCCAATTGGATTTATGATCTCCAACCATCCGACAAAGCATAGTTTTCAAAACCCTTTTAATGGCCTCTACCTGACCATTAGATTGCGGATAATATGGTGTAGAGTTTTCATGGCAAAAACCTAGCTTGGAACTCAATTCCTCCATCATTTGATAACGGAAATGGGATCTGTGATCAGTGATGATGGACTGCGGAACTCCAAATCTAGCTATGATATGATTGAACAAGAAGAGAGTGGCAGTCTTACCATCTTCTACATATGTAGGCATGGCCTCAGCCCATTTTATAAAATAATCCATGGCTACGATGATGTAACCATACCCCTCGGCTGAGGTAGGTTTACAATGCATGAATTCAATCCCCCATTTGGCAAAAGGGCCAACGGCAATGACGAGTTGAAGCGGAGCAGGATGGGTGCGCTTTTTGGGATAAAAATGTCGGCATGGTGGGCATTTCTTAACAGCCTCATGACAGTTTTTGAAGACAGAAGGCCAGAAATAGCCAACGCGAAGAATTTTCTGGGCTATAGCCATCCCAGATAAATGACCACCACATGCTCCAGAGCGCCAATCATTTAACATGTGTTCAACCTCCTCATGAGCGAGGCATCACCAGAGAATAGAGTCAATCCCACGTCTATACAAGGTATCATGCAAGATGAGGTAGTATTTTGCGTAGTGACGAATGCGGTGGTGATCATCATGAGATAGTGCGGCTAAAAACACTGGGTCTAGAGATAAATCAACAAATCTCCATACCAAGGATCAGCAGTGCTAATTAGGAACAGGAATTCATCCGGAAATGAATCGTTGGGCTCAGATTCCATGGTAGCATAGGGAAGGTCACATATAAGCTCGATGAAAACCAATGATTTCTTTGATGTAGCCTTGGCAAAGTCAAGATCGAATTCCTAAAGGATAACGATCCAACATGAGTACTTGCCCCCGAGTACCTGACGAGTCAGAATGTAGTATATTGGGTTCTGGTCTGCCAATATGGTGGTAGTGCGAATTAGAATGTAGTGATGAAATTTTTGCAGAGCAATGACCATGGCCAAAGCTAGCTTCTCCACATGTGAATAACAAATTTTAGAATCAATAAGATTCTTACTAGCGTAATAAACCACATGCTCTTGACCGTGGATATTGTCTTGTACTAAAACCATGGCGATGGTAGTAGCGGAGGCAGCAATATACAAGAGAAAATACTTTGAATAGTCCAGGGGGTGTATCATAGGTGAATGAGTCATAGCGTGCTTAAGACTATCATAGGCATGTTGGGCCTGGTCATCCTAGAAGAACGGAGTGTTCTTCTTGAGGAGACGCATATAACCGTGCATTTTCTCCGTGAAATTTCACATGAAACGACGAAGAAAGTTTGCCTTCCCCTGCAAAATTTAGAGTTCAAGGATGGTGGTTGGGGATGGTAGATTAATGATGGTGGCAACATTCAAAGGATTGATCTGGATGCCATCTTTGGATACCACAAAGCCAAGCAGATGTCCCGTCTCAATGCAAAAAACACATTTATGCAGATTGAGCCATATATTATAATGACGACATCTCAGGAATATGTCTCTAAGATGACCAGGATGGTCCTCCCGTTGCTATGAATGAGCAAGGAGGTCATCAAGGGATGGTTCAACAATATGTTTAATGTCATGAAATGCATAGGACATCGCACGTCGGAACGTGGTGCCAGCGTTTTTCAAGCCGAAAGGTAACTTATTATACGCAAAGGTTCCCCATGGGCAAATGAATGTCGTCTTATGCTAATCGGCGGGCAATATCTCAATCTGATTGTAGAAGGAGAAGCCATCCATGAATGAAAAGATGACACTTCCAGCACAGTTGTCGATAATCTGATCGATGTGTGGGGTGGGAAAGTTGTCTTTGGGACAAGATTTATTTAAATCGCTAAAGTTGATACAGACTCTAATGGTGCCCTACTTTTTATTGATAGGGACAATGTTCGATACCCATTCCATCAGAGGTACAGGATAAATAAAACCATCTTTCAGAAGTTTCTCAATATCAGCTTTAATAGCTGCGGCCTTCCTAGGATGGACTTGCCTAAGTTTCTACCTAATAGGTTTAGCTGTGGGATAAGTTTCTCAATCTCAGCTTTAATAGCTGCGGCCTTCCTAGGATGGACTTGCCTAAGTTTCTACCTAATAGGTTTAGCTGTGGGATAAGTTTTAATCTCGTGGACCACAATGGAAGGGTTGATCCCCGACATCTCTTTATAGGACCAGGCAAAAATATCACGAAATTCCTTAAAAAGTGCCTTATATGCTTCAGATTCATCTATGGAGTAGTTCTTCCCAACATGAAAATGGTCAATAACATCAGGCTTGGCTGATATGTCAATTAGGTTCATCTGAGTATTGTTGCAAAGGTTTCCTTCAGAATCTGTATCTTGCAACCATATAGGACTTTGCAGAACGTTGACAATATCAGTAGGAAACAAGGATGCAAAATAATAGCTGCCCGAACTGGTATTAGGGAGGAACATTGATCTATGATGGTGATCCTCCCAAATGGGCTCACCTGTGTTCATGATCTCTATAATGGACTCGTCAAAAGGAAAAGTCATGGAGAGATAGTCTGGAACCAAAAGAGAAGGTGCTAACTAGTATGGTGAATGGTAAGGATCCGAAGCCACTAAATGAATGTCATTAGTGTGATCATTAGAACAAGTTTGAATGGTGTCATACATAGCTTCATGCGGGCTCAATGAGGTGGACTCAACAACATTTGTGCCCTGGGGCTCAATATCAAATGAAGTGATCATATGTACTATCACAGTATCCGTGCTAGGAGGAGTGGAGGGAAAAATCCCCATAAGGGATGAATCCTTCAGCATATCTACCCCAATCGACTGGTAAGGAGGAGGGGACTGACCTAACATGGGGATGTTATTAGCCATGGAGGTAGTAACATCTGGCATACAGAAATCAAGCTGGTCAATAGTAACAATTCTCCCAAGATGCAGGAATTGGAATTTTCGAAATACTGTTGAGGCAACAACGTTCATGGCATAGAACCAATTCCTTCCTAAAAAAAGGTTATAATCTAAAGGGGCATCCACCACTTCTACTTGGATGAAAATGGTTTTGCCCCCCAGCTTGACCATGAGGGCTAATATGAGGCCATGGGGTTGGAATTCCTGTCCATCAAAGGCTTTAAGGGTCATAGGTGATGTAACAAGCTCGGGAGAGCCAAGAGCTTTCCAACAAGTCAGAGATAACACCGAGGCCAAAGCTCCTTCATCTAGTACCATTTGAAAGAATTTCTTTCCCACTACTTTTGTAATGATCTGAAAAGCAAGATTATGCGGTAATCTAGGTTTATAGTTCTCAACATTGAAGTGAATCAAGTTAGTGTTATCCAGGTCTACAACTCCTAATGCCGTCAACAAGTTCTTGCGCTGTATAGGGAAACTTTGGAGTACTTCTAGGGTAGACATCGCACAAGGTGCCTGAGCGAGATCTTCAACCACATTATAGAACTGGGCAGCTCAGGCATTGGGATTAAAGACAGCCTTCCGAAGAGTACTCTTTGGTGGGTGCAAAATCATGTCGAGAGTAGGCTTCTCGATAGACAAGGGAATAGTAGACAAGGATTCGGGAGAACTAGTGGAGGGAGCTTTCCCTGAAGAAGATTGGTCTTCTTGCTTATCTGCGGGTTTATCATAATTCTGGCTTTGAGTTTGCAGATGGATGGTATCTGAGGGTATCATACTAATTTCCTCTGATGAACTAGAGTTACCCTGGTTCGACATGTGGTCTACTAGCTGTTGTTGAGAGGGGAAAGGATCCATAAGTATTACAGGTGCGGGGTTAGAATTCAAAAACTGGGAGATTTCATCCCGATGGGGACACTCCTTAGAGAAGTGGTCACCACCACATAACAAACAAGGGTATTTAGACTTCCTTTTCCTTGTGTTATTGTCATTATGGGTTGATTGTGGGGCCTCCTACTGGTTTCCAGGTTTTTTATTTTGATTTTTACCTTTCTTTTTATTACCCAAGGTTTGAGTACTTTGAATAGAATTGACCTCGGCAGAAACCTTGGGAGTCGAAGGAGTAGTAGGTTGGGTTTGCTTGGCAGGTTTCGCTGTGGATGGGGACTGGATTGAACCAACAATCCCATCAACAGGTACTTTTGCTGATGGCTTGGCAGGGTCGGTGCTGGGGCGAGGAGCTTGAGGAATCAGGTCATAAAGAGTCTCAAACTGGGAATAGAACAAGTCTAGGTACTAAGCCCAACTAATAGCCTTCTCTTCGGTAACGGCACCGCCCATGGCCACATCGCGGGAAATAGGAGGCAACAAGGACTTAGTGAACCAATCAGCTAACAACTGATCCAGAATAGGGGCCTTAATAAGTCTTCTCCACCTTCTCCACTCATGAATATGATCAGAAATGTGGGTGGAGGTGTTCTGTCGCAGAGAAGTTAAAAGATCAGTGCCCATTTCATAACGAATAGGGAGCTGAAAGTGCGTAAGAAATACGGTTGCCAACGAGCCAAAATCCACAAACAAATGTTGTGGGAGTTCAATATACCACTTCGCAACCGTATCGGCCAAAGTTTGCTGAAAGAGTTGTAACCATACAGAATCATCCATGAGGAAGTTCGAGGAACACCATAAATGAAAAATCATAACATGGTTCCACGTATCTTCACCCTGCTTCCCATCGAAATTTGGAATGTCTGATGGTAACTTTACCAGAATGGGAGGCCATGAGGGATTGTGTCGAATGGGATCATTAATCAACTTGGACAAATCAGGAAATTCCAAAGTTGCAAGGAAAGGTAACTATCTATTAGGCTGCACATACTGGTAATATGGATATGGCATGAAATTACAAGTAGGGCCATAGGTTGACTGAAAAATAGGTTGCTGTGAGGAAGAAATACCGGGAAATCCGCCCATGGGGGGTTGATTTCCAGAATTGGGACCACTAGGACCACCAGGGCCTCTAGGAGGAGGGCCTCTAGGGCCACCGGGACCGCCAGGACCATCGAGACCACCAGTACCACCAGGACCACCAGGAGGAAGACCACCAGACCCTCTGAAACCTCCAGGAGGTGGAAAACCTCCAGAGCCACCGGAACCAGTAGGTGGAGGGCCACCAGACCCTCCAGAGCCATAAGGAGGAAAGCCACCAGGCCCCCCAATACCACTTGGACTGCCAGGCCCTCTAGGACCATTAGGTCCCCCAGGGGGAGGACTTTCATAAGGCGGTCCTTTCGCACCTCCTGCAGTATGTATGGGTATCCCTCCCATGGCTGGCATGTAAGACCGATTAGGTTGCCCCCATGGCGTAAAAGTGTTGCTAGGGAATGGAATTCCAGTAGGATTAGATGGATGATTACCTACAGGAACTTGATAACCATAACCACTAGAAGACTGAATGGCAACAGGTTGTGCCCCCAAGGGCTGACCTGAACTAGATGGGGGATCTACCACATGAGTGTGGGTGGGAGGGACAAAAACTGTAGATGTTTCTATGTTAGAGGTTTTTTCTTAACTAGGTACAACTCCAGGATCAGATAACATAGGTCATGTCGGGGGTTTCCCCCTGGCATTCAAAGATACTGAAGACACAGGAATTGAAGGTTGGGTCCCAGATGCAAAAGATCTGGGCATATTTGGATCATACATAACATAAGAGGTGAGAGGGGTGGAAATTTGACCTGGGCTGTGGGTTATTAATGGACGATCTATAATCGGTTCAATGGGTCTCATAGAATCGACTAGTGAACGATATCCCACAGGAAGGAATGTGGAAGGAACTGGTGAAGAGCCTAGTATGTTGTCAATCTACTTTTCTACCTCCTATGCACAGAGGATAGCAGCACGGTATAGCCTGCATTCTTCTTCACTTTTAGGAGAACTTACACAAGTGCCAAATGAGGCAATGGCTTGTCCGATAGGTGTCTCCCAAAAAGGAGCATTAGGACCAAAGTCCAGACGGGTATCATCAACACGATCTTCTGCGAGAGGATGGAGCGACGAATTCTCATGGAAAAGCTGTTGGACCAAGGGAGGTGAGTGTGAAGAATATGGTACTCCACTTTCCACCACCACATCATCTCCCACTTGGGAGGTGGTAGTAGCTCCTCGATCGATAGCTTCCATTGGATTTCCTTTTGAAACAGAAGTGAAGTCGAATGGCAAGCCCCGTACTCTCATGATTGTCTTAACTCAGCCAGTGTGTACAGTTCCTATCTAACCTAGGGTCTGAAAATCTAGAAAAAACACACCAAAAGACTTCCCTACTCAAACTATAGGTCAAAAAAAGCATACTTAAAATGACAAGATGAGTTCAAAAATTCAGGTCTCTCACTAGGATTGTCAAGCCGGTGCCACTTGAAATATACCTCGAGGGTATGTGCGTAGTAATCTCCCCGAATGTTGTTTTTGGTGTATGGCTCCGAACAAGATTGCCAAAGGGATTTTCTTAGATAGATAAGGTACCCTAGTGGGGTCTCCCAATATACTCAAGGTACGTGGGAGCTCGAATCAGTAGTAGTGCTATCTAATGCATAACCATACATAAGGGGCCTTCCGATATATAATCGAGTACATGAAGTACCTTTCTATATACCTCAAGGGTACATGAAAGGTCGTTCGATATACCGATGGTACATGGAAGAACCGCGCGAGTCCCAGAATGTAATGCTAACAAATAATGACAGCTCCTATGTTTTACGACGCTCGAACACGTCTCTAACCTATCACTCAAGTTACTACGTAAATTTTAACCTACAACTATCGTTGATTTTAACTTGTACGGTTAGGTGAATGCATGATGTTCTGATAGAAAAGTAAAACCATGCAGTATGCTTGTGCAAATGTTCAGTTTACCATTCAATATGCCTACTTACGGGAGGGAAGAAAGCATTTTTCTTTTTGTTTCAAAACCAAAAATCATACCAATCAACAGTCATGAACATCAAATCAAAGACAAGAAAATACTTCTGCAAACCAAAATCTTCTTTCCGAAAGCAAATGGGAAGGGTGAGAATCTATTTTCCTAAAAGAACAACACCAAGCACACCTACATGCCAATGCACTCTAAGTTTTCAAATTTCTTAAAAATATAAGCAAATCTAACTTAAAACTACCATTTTTTTAAAATTTTGG
The DNA here is from genome assembly GCA_001517045.1 of Pseudotsuga menziesii. Lineage (NCBI taxonomy): Eukaryota > Viridiplantae > Streptophyta > Pinopsida > Pinales > Pinaceae > Pseudotsuga > Pseudotsuga menziesii. Next base: position 64,952 of record LPNX010228926.1, on the reverse strand, counting down.
TCGAGATAGTCCTATATGCATGAGAGACAAAAGATCGTAAAGGTCCTAAAAGCTTATGAAACCAATCATAAAACCCAAATCCAATGCTCAAATATGATGTCCTAATCTCAAGCAAAACTTTTCTTTTTTGAAGGGAAGAAAAAGAAGTTTACTATGCAAGTAAGAAATGAAATCTAAAAGCTAATATAATGTTCTTATTTCAGTACATGCAATGAAAAGAGAATTCAATGAGCACCCTAACTTTCAGAAAACAAGAAATCCTTCTTTAAACACAACCAACGAGCAAGAAGCGGATGAACAATAAAAAAGACTAAACAAATTTTTCAAATTCCACTCAAAATCAATCTTAAACCATCAAAGCAGCAAGCCACACACATCAGATTCAATAACACAAGCCTGATAACAGAACTGAAAGCAATCAAAATTCCAAATTTTTACAAAGAAAAATGAGTTAGAAGGGGTTTTGGACTAATGCCTACCTAGTACCACGCTTTGTAGGTGTTGTAAAAGCATTTACAAAGCATCGCCGCTCCTTGCTAACCAGATACAGGCGGTGGCACTGCTTACTATCCACTGTGTTCAGGCGGTGGTACCACTCCTCGCACAAAGCATTCCCACAGTTCCTTGTAGATGGCCAAAACAAAAAGAGAACAATGGATCAGATGAAAAACACACTAGATCAAGATGGATACTGTCGAATTGAATATGGTAACAGAGCATAAAAAACTGAAATAACCCAGTGTTGGATGGATTAAAGTAACTGAGAGGGGGGGGTGAATCAGTTACATACCAAAGTGCATCTTTTTAAAGGATGTTTCAGATTTATTATGAACATTTTTTAAACCATTCAACATATAGCAGCAAATTAATTTACATTCAACATTCAATCACATCAACGAACACAAGACATAATGTTTTCTTGAGGAAACAGCAAAAACTCCTCTTCTTAAGAATGAAAGGTAAGCTCCAACTCCTCTTTACATTCTTTTATTTTTCCTGAGCTTCAACCCAGACGAGGCTGCTACCTCTGGAAGCTCTAACTTCCAATTATACAAGCACCAACTTGTTTCTATTTTCTGGCAACAACCAGAGGGATGCTACAACACCCCAGAGAACTCTGTGAATTACAAAATGAATCAAACCCTTACAACCCCTCACTGTCTATGACTAGGCTTTATAAATCAGCATTTACATTACGATTCTAAATTAGATAGTATTGCAGATATTCACAACAAATGTTATAATTCTATCTCTGTACATTTTTCTCTGTTTATCATCAAGATTAAGCACATACAGAACTCACCGAGATTTTCACTATATCATTCTTATATTCTTTCTCATATGGACCCTTCATACTCTGCAACTATCATCGTATCCAGCTCTTCAATCCTTTTCTGCAATGTGCTCAATCTCTTATATTCAAGATTACCTTACTGAACAGCGCACCATTTTTCTGCTTGCTACAATATATATATATATATATATATATATATATATATATATATATTCCAGTCGATTCCCATTCTCTCCGTTCAAAACGGTTACGGACTCTTCATTTTCCATCTAATTGCAAATGAGAAACAGTTAATAGGTCTCGAATACTGATCTGTACAAAACGATTCACATTCCATGAATATCATAGATTCTCAAAAGTCTCTAACTCACAAAAACTTAATTCCTTCAAATGCTCAGCTTGCCTGACTCTCTGCATTCCACGAATAGTCATTCTCTGTTCTGCAAGGCCATGCCACGCCACTTCTTGCCAATGCCATGCCACTCTGGGGTTTTAAATGTTTAAATCGGAGGTTTATTTGCTTATCCTCCCGCCATTGCGGAAAGATAATTGGCTTCAGTCTCGATATTCTTTTCCGATGCATTTGCCTTAGTTAGCTGAATATAATTTGGTTTCGTGTTGGAACATTTTGTTCTTTCAATCTCCGCCATTGCGGCTCCATGATATGCTAACCATACGACTCTTAACATTTCCGACGTCGATAGACCTACCGTGGAGCCCGTAGTCTTCCGTCTTCCGCCGTTGCGGCTCCCGAAAGCCTTTATACCTCCGCTATTGTGGCTCCCGTTCCGCTCCGACTTCCGATGTTTTGAAGCTCCGACGTTGCGGCTCCTGTTCCACTTTTTGCTCCGACGTTGCGGAAGGGGATGTCCTTCCGACTTCCCATGTTTTAAAGCTCCTACATTGCAGCTCCCATTCCGCTTTTCGCTCCGACGTTGCAGAAGGGGATGTCCTTCCGACTTCCGATGTTTTAAAGCTCCGTCGTTGCAGATCTCATTCCTCTTTTCACTCCGACATTGCGGCTGCAAATGAGACTATTCTTCCACTCACCGATATTTTTGTTTGCCGCGTTGTTGCCGATCCTTGTGTTGTGGGATTCCACCGTTGCGGATGAAGAAAGTTACTATCCTTCCACCATTGCGGCTCCTGATTTCGCTATCACACCGACAATTATATCCTGATTCTGCTATTCCGCTATTCCGCTATTCCGCTCGTTCTGTTCTTCGCTATGTAACATTAAGAATTGATGGCATGTATGTTCTTCCTGCTCTGTTTTAGATCCTACCCATTCTGTATAGTGTGATGAAACTATTCTTTAAAGCTCTGTTTTATATATGTGAATCGCTATATAGATGTAACACTGTGTTTCAATGAGACTTCATATGTTAAGCTCCATGGTATAGAATAACGTTGAGTTTCAATATAATGTTGTATCCATGTGTTTCGATGTGTAACATTTAGAGCTGTGACATTATTCTCATCTGTGGCTATAACATTAACATTTGCTTCATTACTGCTGTGACTTCCTTTGATTCATCCTACTGTGGATTTGTCTGTGAGTGAAACATTCAAAGTTTGGCATATGGCAACATTCAGACTGTGCAGCAAAACTGGCTAACAAGCTTCCCCTTTGACATGATGACAAACTTTGAAAGCTTTCTCCCCCTTTTGACATCCATGGAAAATATAGAAAGAGAACTCCCCCTGTGAATATGTCTCCCCCTGTCACTGTGAGACAACTAATAGCTGAAAGAATGAAACGAATCTGTACTGAATATGTTCAGAAAGCAAGAGAACATAGAAATAACCAAAATCTAGAACCATTTTACACCAGGAAATCAGAACCTGTAATGTGAATGAGAAAATATTCAGAGAGGACAAACCCCCAACTGAGCTCGAAGCATTTCAAACTGATATTTCGGAAGAGGCTTAGTGAAAATATCAGCAATCTGGTCTTTTGTTCCAACATATTAAA
>LPNX010228926.1:12608-60544 GCA_001517045.1 Pseudotsuga menziesii | reverse complement strand
AGAGTCTAATTTTCCCAAATGTGGATCTACTCGTTTGATATAACACTTACAGCCAAAAATCCTGAAATGTTTAACACTGGCTGGTCTTCCTTTCCACATTCGATATGGCGTGACAGACTGGTTATTTATTAGCAGACATCGATTCATTATGTGAACTGCTGTGTGAATAGCTTGAGGCCAAATCACATTACTCAACTTTGCTTCATGGAGCATGGTTCTAGCCATCTCTACTACTGTTCTGTTTTTCCTTTCTACTACCCCATTCTGCTGAGGTGTTTCAGTCACAGAGAAGTGTCTCTTTATCCCGTTCACATCACAAAATTTGTTAAATTCATTTGACACGTACTCTCCTCCATTATCAGATCTTAGGCACTTTATTTTCTTGTCACATTCATTTTCAACAAATTCTTTAAACGTTTGAAAGCAGTCAAAAGCTTCAGATTTCTTTTTCAATAAGTAAAGCCAAGTCATTCTGGTGTAATCATCCACAAATAATAAGAAATAATTTTCTCCTTTCATCCCTTTTGTTCTCATGGGCCCACAAATGTCAGTATGCACTATCTCAAGCGGTTTAGTTGTGGAGTATTCTTTTGTTTTAAATCTGACTCTTGTTTGTTTCCCATGTTGGCATTGCTTGCACACTGAACCTGAGAGATTCTTTAAAGATGGTAAATCTCTTACAGCTTCATTCTTACTCATATTGATCAGATTATCAAAATTGATGTGACCTAGTCTCTTGTGCCACAACCAGCTTTCATTCTCATTACTAAGACAGCATTCATTCTTTTTCTCATCTAGAATATAGACATTGCTTGCACTTCTTGTGGCTGTACCTATTAGTTTATTTGTTTTCACATCTCTGATTTGACATCCATTTGAATCAAATATCATGTAGCGCCCCTTATCACATGTTTGACTAACACTCAGCAAGTTGTGTTCCATGTCTTCTATCAACAGGACATTTTCAGCCAAGTTTTTCTTACTGTTTAAACATACAGTCCCTCTTCCAATTATTCTAGCTGTCTGATCATTTCCAAATGTGACAGATCCCTTTTTTCCTTTGTCTAGTTTGATAAACAAATGTTTACTTCCTGTCATATGTTTGGAGCATCCGGTTTCTATTATCCATTTGATTTTATGTTCAGCTTGCAGTGCTACATTACAATTTTCAGCCTTCAGATTTTCAGTCTTCCTTTTCCAGATTTGAGTTTGTTGATGAGTACAGATGAGTTTACTAACTTTCTGAAAATTGGTGGGGCAATTTCTTGAAATATGACCAAAATTTTGACACTTATAACATTCTGTTTCATGGTTTAAAATATCAAATCTGTTATGAGTATTGCTATTTCTGTTTTGACTTGTCACATCCAATATTTTTCCATATCCATGTCTAGACTTCTCATAACCATTATGTTCATATATTTTTCTTGAAAATTTAGTACAAAACGCAGCCTTGTGTCCATAATTGTAACAAAAGAAACAATAGCCATTAAACTTATTCTGATACCCGTCATGTGTTCTTTTCTAAAAAATTGGTCTTGATTTTTCTTCCTATTTCTCAACCACTGAATTCTCATCAGCGCCTTTCTCATTCTTCTTTTATGCACCTGTTTCTTTCAAACTTGAACTAGAACCATCATTGATCACTGCTGCCTTATAACCAAGTCCATATTTATCATTTACAGATCTCTGACTTTCTATTATCTGATTTAGAATTGATGAACTATGATCCATGTTGCTTTCATGTACCTTCTTCCTTAATAAGACAACTTCTGATTTCAAGTTTTCAATCTCTTTATCCTTTACCATAATTAATTTGTTTAGAGATTCTTCAGTGATTCTAGCTTCTTCCAGTTTTAGTTTTAGTTCAATCATCATTGCTTCAGTGCTTTCAAATGAATCATTTGATTTTTTCAACTCATCCTCAAGTTCTTTAACATTTATCTTAAGATGTCTACATTATTTTCTTTCTCTTCTTAAATCGCATAGAGCACTTACCAATTCTGCTTCCAAATCCACTTCACCGTCTTCTTCCTCTTCAGACTGGTCTTTCTGATTTTCCAAAGCCATAAAGAGATTCTCATCTGACTGATCATCACTTTCATCGGAATCATATATATCACTTTCTTCTTTAGTAAATAAACTCTTCTTCTTGAAAGTACGTCTATTGAAAGACTTCTTGTATTTATTTTTGTATTACTTTGGCTTTTTACTGCTTTCTTCCTCATTGTCAGAGTTCTTACTATATGGAAATTTGGAAGCAAAGTGGCCTATTCTACCACATCCAAAACATTTCAAAGGAATCTTACCTTTGTACCTACCTGTACCCTTTCTTAAGCTCTTGACAAAATTTGCTTCTTCTTCATCTTCTTCTGATTTTTCAGAATGGTTCACTTCTTGTTTATTCTTCTTCTTCTCCTTCTTTACTGCTTTGAATGCTGCTTCTTTCCTGGAAGAAGTCTCACCAGAAATTCTCATTTCATATGCAGTCAGTATTCCACTAAGTGTATCCATATCTAAGGTATCTAAATCTGCTCTTTCTTCCAATAGGATTAAATCTAGCAGGAAGAGATATAAGAACCTTTTGTACAAGATCTTCATCTTTAATCTTTTGTCCTAGCCCTCTCATGGTATTGGCAACTTCATCTATTCAAAGGAAATAAGTGGCTATATCTTTAGATTCTTCCATTTTCAAACTTTCAAATTGAGATCTATATGTTTGTAATTTGGCATTTTTAACTTTATCATCCCCTTCATAGACTGTTTTCAGTTTGTCCCAAATTTCTTTTGCTGAGGAACAGTTCATTACTTTAACAAATTCTAAAGCTGCTAGGCCTCCTAGAATACCATACATAGCCTTTGAATTACTCTCATAGAGTCTTCTACTTATAGGATCTGTTGGAATAGTTGCTGGAACATTATATGTACTTAAACAAGCTTACCATACATCAACTCCTTGAGACTGTAGAAACAGTTTCATTCTTATACTCCAAAAGGCAAAATTATGCCCATCAAATAGAGGCAGTCCATGTTTGGTAAATTCTGATTTCTTGTCCATTATTTAGGATCTAGATTCCAGTGGTTAAACTGATTTGAAGCAACCTGGCTCTGATACCAATTGTTGGACGGATTAAAGTAACTGAGAGGGGGGGGGGGTGAATCAGTTACATACCAAAGTGCATCTTTTTAAAGGATGTTTCAGATTTATTATGAACATATGTTTAAACCATTCAACATATAGTATCAAATTAATTTACATTCAACATTCAATCACATCAACGAACACAAGACATAATGTTTTCTTGAGGAAACAGTAAAAAATCTTCTTCTTAAGAATGAAAGGTAAGCTCCAACTCCTCTTTATATTCTTTTATTTTGCCTGAGCTTCAACCCAGACGAGGCTGCTACCTCTGGAAGCTCCAACTTCCAATTATACAAGCACCAACTTGTTTCTATTTTCTGGCAACAACCAGAGGGATGCTACAACACCCCAGAGAACTCTGTGAATTACAAAATGAATCAAACCCTTACAACCCCTCACTGTCTATGACTAGGCTTTATAAATCAGCATTTACATTATGATTCTGAATTAGATAGTATTGCAGATATTCACAACATATGTTATAATTCGATCTCTGTACATTTTTCTCTGTTTATCATCAAGATTAAGCACATACAGAACTCACCAAGACTGTCACTATATCATTCTTATATTCTTTCTCATCTGGACCCTTCATACTCTGCAACTATCATCGTATCCAACTCTTCAATCCTTTTCTACAATGTGCTCAATCTCTTATATTCAAGATTACCTTACTGAACAGCGCACCATTTTTCTGCTTGCTACAATATATATATATATATATATATATATATATATATATATATATATATATTCCAGTCGATTCCCATTCTCTCCGTTCAAAACGGTTACAGACTCTTCATTTTCCATCTAATTGCAAATGAGAAATAGTTAATAGGTCTCGAATGCTGATCTATACAAAACGATTCACATTCCACGAATATCATAGATTCTCAAAAGTCTCTAACTGACAAAAACTTAAGTCCTTCAAATTCTCAGCTTGCCTGACTCTTTGCATTCCACGAATAGTCATTCTCTGCTCTGCAAGGCCATGCCACGCCACTTCTTGCCAATGCCATGCCACTCTGGGGTTTTAAATGTTTAAATCGGAGGTTTATTTGCTTATCCTCCCGCCGTTGCGGAAATATAATCGGCTTCAGTCTCGATATTCTTTTCCGATGCATTTGCCTTAGTCGGCTGAATATTTGGTTTCGTGTAGGAACATTTTGTTCTTTCAATCTCCGCCGTTGCGGCTCCATGATATGCTAACCATCCGACTCATAACGATTCCGACACCGATAGACCTACCGTGGAGCCCGTAGTATTTCGTCTTCCGCCGTTGTGGCTCCCAAAAGCCTTTATACCTCCGTCGTTGCGGCTCTCGTTCCACTCCGACTTTCGATGTTTTGAAGCTCCGACGTTGCGGCTCCTGTTCTGCTTTTCGCTCCAACGTTGCGGAAGGGGATGTCCTTCCGACTTCCAATGTTTTAAAGCTCCGACGTTGCAGCTCCCGTTTCGCTTTTTGCTCCAACGTTGCGAAAGGGGATGTCCTTCTGAATTCCGATGTTTTAAAGCTCCGGCGTTACGGCTCCCGTTCCGCTTTTCGCTCTGACGTTGCAGCTGCAAATGAGACTATTCTTCCGCTTGCCGATATTTTTGTTTGCCGCTTTGTCGCCAATCCTTGTGTTGTGGGCTTCCGCCGTTGCGGATGAAGAAAGTTACTATCCTTCCACTGTTGCGGCTCCTGATTTCGCTATCACACCGACAATAATATCCTGATTCCGCTATTCCGCTATTGCACTCATTCTGTTCTTCGCTATGTAACATTAAGAATTGATGGCATGTATGTTCCGCCTGCTCTGTTTCAGATCCTACCCATTCTGTATAGTGTGATGAAACTATTCTTTAAAGCTCTGTTTTATATATGTGAATCGCTATATAGATGTAACAATGTGTTTCAATGAGACTTCGTATGTTAAGCTCCATGGTATAGAATAACGCTGAGTTTCAATATAATGTTGTATCCATGTGTTTCGATGTGTAACATTTAGAGCTGTGACATTATTCTCATCAGTGGCTGTAACATTAACATTTGCTTCATTACTGCTGTGACTTCCTTTGATTCATCCTACCGTGGCTTTGTCTATGAGTGAAACATTCAAAGTTTGGCATATGGAAACATTCAGACTGTGCGGCAAAACTGGCTAACACCCAGATCTGAACAGATCTGAAAATTTCAAACTCAAATAATACAAATCAGAAAGTAGATCTGACTGTAAAGAGTTGAAGAAAACGGAGCCTGGATTCGGACAAGAGTTGCAGACTGAGGACAATCAGAAGAACTGAATACAACTACTCCCCAGTGGAGTCGCCAGATTTGTTGGTCGGAATATTTCACCTCCTGCGGATAGCAAGGTGTTCCACTGGTTTGAATGGTTCAGATCCAGAACAAATAGATCACAGAGGTTGATAACTCCCCCTAGATATTGTAGATATCTGGAATTGATCCGTCGGATCTCAACTTATGTGCATTTAAAGTTTTAAAATAATGCGTTTATCAGTTTGTTTAATTCATGGAATAGCATTAAGAGAAATTCAATGCTTAGAACAGAAATGAAAAGCAACACTAATAAAAAGATATCAAAAGAAACACAGAATCAGAGAGTCACAAACAGAAGTTGATAACGGAGTTCACCCCCTTCACTGGGCTACGTCTCCGGGTCCCTATCCAATGGGTACCGATCCAATTAATCTCTTTAAAATGGTACAAAATGGTTCTGGAATCAACTTCAGCAATTGTAAATAGAATGCTATACAAAGTCTTTAAGACCTCTCTTATGGAAATTACAATTAGCCTTCAAAAGGCAAAGCAAGCTAAAGTATAACAGAGAATGTCGACTTCCACAACAACAGCATCTGGACACTTCACAACAAAACTCTCCCAGCTTCTCATAATAGAAAAATGATGCTCTGTGCTCTAACCCATTGGAAATCCCCTTCACTTTGGCCAGCCTCCTCTATTTAAGCGTTCAGCGGGAGGATAAGTAACGGGTTCGACTCGTCTGCCACCCGTCTTTTCATGCTCCATCTATGCTATCTTTTAACTTCCATCGAAACGTTTCAACTGGCTACACATCGTATTACATTCATTTCTGTTCCACCAAATGTCGCAGCGGTTCCCAACAGTTCCATCTAATACCATATATGGTACTGCTATCTGCCACACAATGGATATCCGTCACATTTAGAGCCATTACAAATGTTATATCCACCAAGACTGAACCATATACTAATAATGGAATAGACATTATATCCATCTACGAAATGTTGCCACTAGACTCACAAATGTCGCAGCAACCAATATAGATATATGTCGCAGCACCCGCGATATACCTATGTCGTAGCAAACAGGATATATATATGTCGCAGCAAATGGTATATACATGTCGCAGCAAACGGGATATATATATGTCACAGCAAACGCGACTGCGCACCCTCATCTAACCGCCAAAATAGGGCCATTTAACCGTGCATAAGACCGCTAGAGGGTATACACTTGACCGCGCGGGCTTTTCACGAACCATTCAATGTCCCACTTGACAGTGCGCAACTGCGCATCCCATGCTACAATTGTGCGGTCCATGCGATAACTGTGCGGCCCCTGTGATAACTGCACGGCCCATACAATAACTGCGCGGCCCATGCTACAACTGTGCGGGCTTTGCCACAAATGTTAAGGGATGGTCGCATATAATGTTACAATAGCCCGTCAGCTGTGACCACTTAACCGCCAACTTAACTACGTGGGCTGTTCACATCTTAACTTCCAAGATTAGTCCTCGCACTATGTTTAGCATATGAGTTAAAAACATATGTTATGTTCTTTGAACCATAGATTAATAACCATTGTACCATATTGGATCAGTGTAATTTTTTGAAGAAGAATAATCCACCGGATCATTCCTCCCCATTGGAGAGCTTTTGGACCTCCAAAATCCTGAATCATTCTACAAGTAAGTGAGGGTACAGCTCCCTCACTTTTCCAATCTCCATCCATCTTGCTTTGCTAGGATGCATGCCTTTAAGCCCCACTCGAAGGTACTCAACATTCCCCCTTCATGAAGTCCTTACATTTCGGTCAAGAATAACATCATCCTGCAACTCTTTCATGTATTCAGGTTCCATATCATCAACTGAAGGAATCTGTATGTTAGTTTCCTCATCCATGATCATAGGAGGCTCATACAGTTTAAGATTCTCAACATTGACAACTGAATAAATTTGCATGTATGGAGGTAAATTCAAGCAAAAAGCATTAGTACCAATCTTTTCCAGAACCTCAAAAGGACCATACCTGATAGGCTTAAGCTTTTTACCTTCACCTTTCATTCTTTCTTTGGTGATATGTAACCAAACTCTGTCACCAACCTGAAATTGATGATTAACTCAATGCTTGTCATGCATGGCTTTGTACTTTTCCTAGCTCTTCTCCAACTGTTTCTGAACTGCCTGCTGTACCACTTGGATTCTCTGAATGAATCTTAGAGCTTTATCTGCATCATGAGGTCCATCCACTACATCTTTTCCAAAAGAGAAGTCCATCGGTGTTTTTGGCAGATAACCAAAACAAGTTTCAAAAGGAGATCTTTTCATGGAAGAATGAACTGCATGATTGTAAGCATGTTGTATATACTGAAACTGCTCATCCCAAAGTTTAGGATGTTTACTACAATATCCTCTGAGCAGCTGAACCACTGTTCTGTTCACTACCTCTGTTTACCCATCGGTCTGTGGATGAAAAGCTGTACTTTTCTTAAGTTTAGTATCCATAAGCTCCCATAAAGTTGACCAGAATTCTCCCAAGAACCGGGAATCCCGATCAGATACAATAGACATGGGTAGCCCAAAATGTACCCAAACATTCTGAAAGAACAGATGAGCTGTTTGTTCAGCAGTGATCTGTTTGTTACATGGCATTAAGATACACATTTTTCTGAATCTGTCCACAACAACATATAGGTAATCATGCCCTTTTATAGACATAGGTAGTCTTCCTACAAAGTCCATAGAAATGCTTTCCCAGGGACGAGAAGAAACTGGAAGAGGTGTGTACAAACCCAATTTCCTATTGCTAGGCTTACTCGTTGCACACATAACACATCCTCGTATGTATTTAGCTACAGTTTCTTGCATCTGAGCCCAATAACAGTGTTTCTGCAATACTATCAACATTTTACTTACACCAAAATGTCCTGCAATCAATGAACTATGTGCTTCTCGGATCACATGCACTCTCTCTTTCTCTGGAATACAGAGTTTACTGAGATGATACAGGAGTTGATTATGCACATAATAGTTCTCTTCCTATTTTCCATGTATCAGTGATGCATATACGTTCTTAAAATCTTTATATTCTGTATACTGTTCAACATAACTCTCATGTGTTAATGAACTGTTCTGAAGAATGATTGAAGAATTCATAGGTGGCCTTGATAACATGTCTGCTACTTTATTATGAATTCCCTTTTTATATTTAATTACGAGATGAAACTGCTATAAAAACTCCATCCATTTCAAATGTCTACTTTGTTGTACTTTAGTTTGAGATTGCAGATATTGAAGTGGCTGATGATCAGTATGTATGACTGTTTCTTTTCCCATTATATAAGGTTTCCACTTCTTCACAGTCTATACTAAAGCATACAACTCTTTGTCATAAGTTGGGTAGTTACTTACCGCAGTAGAGAACGTTTCTAAATGGTAACAGACAGGCTTCTTCCCTTGCATCAAAACAACTCCAATGGCAAACCCACTGGCATCTGTTTCGATCTCAAATGGCTGCTGTAAATCTGGCAAAGTCAAAACTGGTGCTGTGCTAATCCTTTCCTTCAAAGTGTCGAAGGCTCTCAGATGCTTGCCTCCCCACTGGAAAATTTCTTTAATGCTTGTCAACGCATGTAATGGAGCAGCAATGGAAGAAAACCCAGAAATGAATTTCCTCCAATACTGAGCCATACCCAGAAAAATTCTGATTTCAGTAACAGTGTTAGGCCGTGGCCATCTTACAATGACAGTAACCTTGGCTGGGTCCACTCGCAGGTGGCCTCCACCAATAATATGGCCCACATATACTAAAGAAGCTTTATCAAACTCACATTTAGACATTTTTACATAAAGCTTCTCCTTCTTCAGTATATCTAAAACTTTCTTCACATGTACAATGTGTTCCTCCCAGGTTTTGCTAAACACCAGGATATCATCTAGGTATACAATTACAAAATCATCAATGAATGGTTGAAAGACATCATTCATGACCCACATGAAAGTAGCAGGTGCGTTACAGATCCCGAAGGGCATCACAAGCCATTCATAGAAACCCTGTTTTGTTTTAAACGCCGTTTTCTAGGCATCATTTTCAGCAACACGGATTTGATGATACCCACTACGCAGATCCAATTTTGTAAAGTAAGTTGCATGTTTCAACTGATCAAGCAAATCATCAATGCGAGGAAGAGGATACCTGGTTTTAATGGTGATTTTGTTAAGGGTCCTATAGTTGATGCACATCCTCCAAGACCCATCCTTCTTCGGAACCAAGACTATAGGAGAGCCGCAAGGAGAAGTGCTTGGCCGGATGACCCCCTTCTCAACCAGCTCTTGAACTTGCTTCTTGATTTCCTCATTCTGCATTACAAACATCCAGTACATAGGTATGTTCGGAAGTGGCACATCCTGCTGCAAATGCATCTGATGCTGAATTTATCTCTTTGGTGGTAACCCTTTCGGATCTTGAAATAGATCATCATACTCAGAGATGATTTCAATCAGTTCAGATTTATGCTTAGGGTCACATCCTTCAAAATACTTAGATATCTCATCATTTTTTACCTTAACCATCATTAACACAAAATTCTTACTAGCATTTACCAGCCTCTTCATTTATCCTGCAGAGACTATTGCTAGATTTGTTTTTGTCTTATGTGCTCGTACAATGTATTCCACACCATCTTTAAAAAGATGATACTTATTCTGCTCTCTATAAAAGACTGCCTTTCGGTCATACAAATATGGACTCCCAAGTACAATTCCACAAATTTCAAGTGGTACTACATCCAATTCTACCTCATCCATTAACTTTCCAGTAATTGAAAACTTTAATACACATTTCTTTGTAACTTGCAATTGTGTATTATTAGTAACCCAACCAAGAGGATAGGGCTTTTCATGAGGCATAGTAACTAAATGCAATTTCTTAACCACTTCTTCTGATATCAGATTTACTTGTGAACCATTATCAAACAATGTATCAATCTTTGTGTGATTTGCAATGGCACGAACATGAAACAGTGCACTTCTATTTCTATCATTTTTCTTAGAAGTATATGGCAGATTTGTACTTGCACTAGAACTTGATTTTGCATCAATGGGAAGTGAGATACTTTTATTCTTACCCTGGATTCTGACAGCTGTAACCTTTGTTTCATCACCTGAGTCAGATCCCAAGTCTTGAATAACTGCTACAATAGCTTTTGTTTTTCCTTTATGTTTGTTTCCTCCGTACTTCTTTGGCCTTAACTCTAGATGAAGTTTCCAACACTTAGAGACATCATGTCCCTTCTGACAATGCGAACATGTAGGCTTTTCACCCTCTTTCTTTACAGTAGCCATCTTCTTTTTCCCCTTATCTTTACCTTTCGATTTGCTATCAAATTTAAATGATTTCTTCACAAAAGTATCATTAGCATGCTTACCCCTAGCTTCTAAATGTGTAGCTTGAACACATACATCATCCAAAGTACTGGGGTTAAACATCAACAAAGTATGTCGCAAATAAGAATGCATGCCACCAATGTACTTAAGAAGAGTTTCCTGCGTATCCAATGCAACATTCAATGCAATAGCCCTCTTTCTAAATTCATGAGTATATTCTTGAATGCTTGGTCATTTAGCTTGTCTAAACGTTTGCCAACTCATTATTAATTGTTGCATGTGACCTAAAGGATAAAATTGCTTTATTGATACATCAATGAATTCATTCCAACCTAAAATAATTTTACCATTCTTTCGAATATCTTGTTGAATCTTGCTCTCCCACCAAGTAAGAGCCATTCCACTCATTTTCAAAGTGGCCAATTGAATTCTGGAAGGGTCATCAGTAATGCCCTACACCCTACAATATACTTCAAGCTGCTTGATCCAATTGTCTAACTTTTCAGCATCTAAATCTCCATTATAAATTGGTAATTCAAATTTTACATCCAATTTGAAATAAGGCATATTAGGATTTGCATTATTTGAATGAGAAGTATGAGAAGAAGAGAAAGTTTGATTAGTTTCAGGAGGATCACCATCACCTCCTACTCCTTTACCCTTTTCTTCCTTCTTCACTTCTGCATCTTTGGATGAAGATCCTTCTTCTTTCTTCTTCCTTTCTACTCGCTCATCGAGTAGAATTTCCATCATGGCTTTCATGCTGATAAAAGCCTCCAAAAACTCAATTTCAGAAATAACAAGTTTTTCCCGTTCTGTATGTCCTTCTTATGCCCCTCGTGGAGAAGCCATGGTTCTTGAGAATGTTCTCCTTGAGCCAATCTCAGGATCTCCTTCACCAAGCTTTAACCTGGACCTGGTAAGCATTCACAAACTTGCATAAGCAATTAACCTGCTCTGATACCATAACATGATCCATCGAATCTCAACTTGTGTGCATTTAAAGTTTTAAAAGAATGCTTTTATTAGTTTGTTTAATTCATGGAACAGCATTAACAAAAATTCAATGCTTATAACAGAAATGAAAAGCAACACTGATAAACAGATATCAAAAGAAACACAGAATCAGAGAGTCACAAACAGAAGTTGATAACAGAGTTCACCCCCTTCACTGGGCTACGTCTCCGGGTCCCTCTCCAATGGGTACCGATCCAATTAATCTCTTTAAAATGTTATAAAATGGTTCTGGAATCAACTTCAGCAACTGTAAACAGAATGCTGTACAAAGTCTTTAAGACTTCTCTTATGGAAATTACAATTAGCCTTCAAAAGGCAAAGAAAGCTAAAGTATAATAGAGAATGTCGACTTCCACAACAACAGCATCTAGACACTTCACAACAAAACTCTCCCAGCTTCTCATAACAGAAAAATGATGCTCTGTGCTCTAAACCATCGAAAATCCCCTTCACTATGGCCAGCCTCCTCTATTTAAGCGTTCAGTGGAAGGATAAGTAACGGGTTCGACTAGTTTGCTACCCGTCTTTTCATGTTCCATCTATGCTATCTTTTAACTTCTGTTGAAACGTTTCAACTGGCTGCACATCGTATTACATTCATTTCTATTCCGCCAAATGTCGCAACAGTTCCCAACAGTTCCATATAATACCATATATGGTACTGCTATCCTCCACACAATGGATATCCGTCACATTTAGAGCCATTACAAATGTTATATATGCCAAGACTGAACCATATACTAATAATGGAACAGACGTTATATCCATCCGCAAAATGTTACCACTAGACTCACAAATGTCGCAGCAACCGATATAGATATATGTCGCAGCACCCGCGATATACCTATGTCGCAGCAAATTGGATATATATATGTCGCAGCAAATGGTATATACATGTCACAGCAAACGGGATATATATATGTCGCAGCAAACACGACCGCACACCCTCATCTAACCGCCAAAATAGGGCCATTTAACCGTGCACAAGACCGCTAGAGGGTATACACTTGACCGCGCGGGCTTTTCATGAACCATTCGATGTTCCACTTGACGGTGCACAACTACGCAACCCATGCTATAACTACGCGGTCCATGCGATAACTGCGCAGCCCCTGTGATAATTGCGCGGCCCATACTATAACTGCGTGGCCCATGCTACAACTACGTGGGCTTTGCCACAAATGTTAAGGGATGGTCGCATATAATGTTACAATAGCTCGTCAGTTGTGACCACTTAACCGCCAACTTAACTGCGCGAGCTGTTCACATCTTAACCGCCAAGCTTAGTCCTCGCACTATGTTTAGCATATGAGTTAAAAACATATGTTATGTTCTTTGAACCATAGATTAATAGCCATTGTACCATATTGGATCAGTGTAATTTTTTGAAGAAGAATAATCCACCGAATCAGGAATACAAGGCTTTGATAGTTCACTTGTGTACCTATAAAAGAGTTAACATGAAACAGATCAAAGCAACCAGAATATGATCTACTAATATATGCTAGTGACTAAGGAATCTAGCGATATATATCTGAAATCAAACATCAACAATATATATGGGACATAAAATCAACTTGCATTAGAAAAATGAAGAAGTTTACAACCAAGCCTTAGTGTTGACATGCATATCCATGAAACCATCTCTTCATCCCCAAAATCTCTGACTCTAGCTCTCTATGCCCTCTCCAAATGATCTTGGGCCAAGAATCAGTCCAACAGCATAACAATCCCTTCAATGTTCTCCTCTCAACCATGGATATGAGCTCATATATATAGGGCTTTAATGGATAGAGATGGTTGAGAAATTAGTGGGTGAGGTGGCCTTTAAGATCTTAGGATGAGGGATCTCGAGCTCAACCAACCTACAATAGTAGGGATAAGAGATATCTCGAGGCTTATCATCTAGAAGCCTCGAAAATCTTCTCTTTTTACCCTTTTACCCAGGGTACTGCGCTTCTCCTTCTTTGATAGAGTGGTTCTGGTAATAACCGCCTATGGACCAAGGGTGACAAGCGATGGCACCGCTTGTGGAAAACCGATGAAAAGCGGTGCGAACAGGGGTACCGCTCTTGGATAAGGAACAATGAGCAGTGCTGGGAATTTGTATGATAGATTGATAAGAAACCATTTAGTATTCACTCCAGAAGCTGGGATTTCAGGGCAAGTAGGTATGTCAAAGGTCTTATCACATGATGGTGATAGGATTTTGGTATAACAGTATCAGTGGCATGATCCCTTACAGTTTTTAACACCAAATTGGGCTGAGGCAACCGTGAGGCTTGATGGTATAGTTTTGTTGTCTCCTCAAAGGTTTTGTCAGCTCTATCTCTATAAGACCTCAGCCATTCTTCTTTGGATGCAAGCTCGCTCGGAGTCTTCCCGTCAAATACGTATTCCTGTATCTGCAATTTGGCTGCTTTGAGCTCTACCTGTTGTTATACCTTTACTACATTCTCCTTCTTCACCTGTCCCTTTCACACGAATTGATGTCCTGTCTCTATTTTCTGCTTCTTGGGGGTGCTGGCAGTGTCCACTTCATCAGTGTCCATGGGCTGTGTACTCCCCCTTTCTATCGAGCTCATCGAATAACTGACCAATGATGGATATCCTCCTGCAATCGCAACTACAACAACCAATTCCTCTTGGGGAGAAACTGCTCCAGGTAGCTGCGATCCGGTGTCTTGCTCGGTGCTGGTATCCATGGGGGCAGGATTAGGGAAATCGTCCCAATTCGCTTTTTCTCTGAGCCTGGGAAACTCTGTGTGCTCAAAGGGCCGGCATTTAAGAGCCGCTCTTCTCTTGGAGATAACCTGATGAGGATCATAATTTATTGCTTGGTCTTGGGGAAATTCCATGCCCCTGAGTGAGTTGAAGACCAGGGTCAGTGCAGCCCTATTTTTAACCGTATATGGTCCTAATTTCCAAGGAAAAACCAAATTTGAACACTTCTTGAAGCTCAAGAAGTGTTCCTCTTCGACCATAATCTTTTGTCGTATTAATTCTAAGCAGAAAATCCTGGGTGTTAAGAAAGCTGGTAGGATTTATGGTGGATGTGTGAAGCCGTACATTCTTATGGTTTTCCCAAAATCTGAGAGGAACCAATCCCCTATCATCTTTCTTTTAGACAATTGCAGCATTTGCCTCATTTCCGGAAACACCCTAGGAAACCTCTCCTGAAAGAAAACCTCATGTATCTCAGCCATCAATTGGTTCATGAATTTACTGTAATCAGTGGCCATTTCAGCGGTGAGGGCCAATTCTGGTACTTGGAAGTCTTCCTCATTGTAGGATATTAACATCCTCAGCAAAAAGGACTGGAACTTGAATGTTCTGGCATCGTGGAAGTTCGTTAACTAAGAACGAATGTTCTCGAACAAGAACTCATCAAATTTAAGGCGACGGGACTGTCCTGACTGTCCAGGCAATTTGGGTTTAGCTGGTCAAGTATCTAAGACAAATAAAAGACTCAACAATGAATTTGGGATGTACGCGTCGGTATCTAGACCTAGGAATTGACTGGCAAGGGATATGCACCACTGATTTTCTTCATTGAACTGGCTCAGGTCAATCGGGTAAGATATGTCAATGGGTCCACTATCAGGCTTAGAATAGTTCTTCAGGAAGGCTTCTTTACTTTCATCAGTAGACTCCTTAAAATAACATATAATGTCTTCTTCCTGATAGTCTTGGGCTAAATTGACAAACGCGTCGAGGATATCCATGGTTTTGCGGATGACAGAGGCTCGAATAGGGCAAAGGATTTTGGACTGAGTCTTACTCATGATAACTCCTTCGGTGACAGAGAAATTCTCTACGCATCACTCGACAAACTCAGGGCACTGGGGGGTTGGGTTAACAGAGAAAAAATTAAAGAAAGACTTAAAAACACTGCAGGTATCCATACCCCAGTTCTTACGATCTTCCAATTTGCCCCTAGTGGTTTCGATAGTTTCTCCCATTAGGACGGTATCACAAATATCATAGTTTGCATCTAATAGGTGTTCCTCCATACTCCGACCTGATACCTCTGGTTCTATCTCATCTCTCACCCCTGTTACCTCCATGGAAATAATTTTCAAACAATGCTGAGGGAGTATCAAAGGCCTACCTTGTTTTGTAATGTGGTCCCCTGGCTGGTCCGGTCTGGTGCTCTGGTCATGACTTGGATATTTGACAGCTTCAAGGGTTCAGAAAAAAAAAATCTTCGCAGCTTCGTGTGGGTCTCTTTATAGTTTTTTATACGACATAACCCTCCGCATCTCCCAAGTGGATCACACCGTAGATTCACCTCCTGCTATCTCAGGCCATAGATCTGTAAGGCTCCCATTTCTCGATGTGTTCCTATTCTATGCACATGCAGCTCGGCCGTTGATCAGGATCAATTTCCTTTACGACCGTCGATCTGAGTGGACCCCACCTTTTTTCGCGTAGAGAAGTTTTGTTTCCTTCTACACTACTCCAGATTGCGAAATGAATTATAGTTGCCGATCTGCCTTTGCCCATACAAGCACCGTTGATTAAAATGGCCCTTACCACTTTTCGCACTCTGTATTTGGATCTTTCTCCTTGTAAGTTTGGGCTGCGAAATGACTCCCAACCATGGATCTTCACGGGCTGTAATATTGATCGTCGGATGTGTTCGAGCTTTAAACCATTTTGCAAGGCTGAAGAGTGGCCTTTGGTCGGGCCACCATGAACTAAATTGGCCACCCATTTGGGAAACCTTAGAGTCACTATTATCTTCGCATCGAACAACCTTTTTACCTCTTTTTCAATGATGGGCACTAACTTCGGATTTATCCTCCAGAGCTTTTGTTTGAAAGGTTTTTCTCTGGGCTTGATCGAAATGGTATGCTGGATGATGGAAGTGTCATACTCTTTGAGATATTCATAACTCCATGCAAACACATCTGTGTACTTCTTCATCAGTTTCACATACCCATCCTTTTCTTCAACGGGTAACTTCTTAGACAACTTTATGATTTTTGGGTCCTCTTTAGTGTTGATATTTATATCTTCGATAGCATCTGTAGCAGGCTCGACTTTAGGCTCTTTGGCCACATTGTTTTGGTCGAAAAGGGATTCTAAAGGGATCAGGCCCCTGGGGATATGATTGCTTTTCAACTGGACTATGTCCTTTCCTCCCAAGGAGTCTTTTAGTTTCCATGTACCAACAACTTCTTCTCCTTCCCTTCAGCATCTAGGAGATTTTCGGGGTCGGAGGCACCATCATCAATGTGAGTATTCACAAACTCACTAGACATCTCCAAAAATATTTTGATCAACACATCATCTTCGAAGACTTGCCAATGTTTGGTGTTATCTGGTACGAAAGGTCTGTTTACAATCTCTACCTTATATTTCTTCTTTCGTGCTGCTAGAGCTTCAAACTTCCCTGCTGCAGTCGCCAGAGAATCTGCCACCGTGTTCTTGTCTCTGGGAATCACTTGGACTGTGTGTTCGGTGAAGAAATTCCCGAACATATTCCACACCTCGTTTCGGTAGGCTCTCTTTCTCGGGTGCTTAGTCTGATAGATATCATTCACTTGATTTATTACAAGTTCTGAGTCCCCAAAAATTTGGACCCTTTTCGCGCATACATCTTTTAGTGCACGTAATCCCAGCAACAAGGCTTCATATTCGGCTACATTGTTAGAGCATTCAAAAATTAACTTGAAAGAGTGATCTTTGGTATCTTTAATGGGGGAGATAATATACACACCTGCGCCAGCACCTGCTTTAGACACTGAGCCATCAAAGTACATTTTCCATAGTCCTTCGTCTTCCTGATTTGCTTCTCTGACCTCCTTCTCGTTGGCCTATTTTCCATATTCTTGTGGCCCATCGATTTTGGAGTTGAAAGGAGATACATAGTTGAAGAAAATAGAGGACCCTAAGTCCATGTTGATAGCATAGACATGATGGATGTCAAGTTGAGCTTGACTGCTCACTATATAAGGCAACCTCTTCTCACTGTATAACCTCCTGCTTTCGTTCTGAATAGGAATGGTAGCATAAGTCATGTCCATTCGCAGGATGCCCTTTAGCTTCAAATTCCAGGATCTAGACAATAGAATACCAAACTTGGGGGGAATGTCAGCTACGATGATGTCCATGACCACAACCTTAGAGGGGAGCTTATTTAAAGAAACTACCATGTCTTTTATCAGTCTGAGACATTTCACTCTTTTAGAGTCAAAGGAATACAGATCTTTGTAAGGCCTAGTAATTTCCAACCCCATGCTTTCCACCACTCCCTTCGACATCAGATTGTGCGAGGCCCTTGAATCCAGCTGTTTGTGCCAGAAATTGTTTCCAGGCCACAAAGAAACAAGCCAACACAATCTCAAATATTCAATCAAACAAAACTAGGGTTTTGGGTTTTTTGAAAGGTTTTCCTAGTTGTAAAGTTTGGTAACTGAAGGGAATACATTCATAAGCCAAGCAAGAACTAAATCATAAATAAATAAGAACAGAGATGCATAATATAATCACCATGTACCAACAGAATATAACCTTCAAGTTCATTCACAACTAACAAGCATTACAAGCATAAAGACTAAACCAGCAATGAATTTATCAATCATGTAGCTAAACAAGCTAAAAATGAAGCCAAAACACAGACTGAAGGGTAATATGGATCATATATTTCATAATTTTGTTCATCAAATACACATGAGAGTTAAGTACTTAGCTCATAAACAAGTCAAAGACCTCCTTAAGCCAGCCAAAAATCGAACCCTTTGTTCTCTTTCTCATCTTCCTAAATACTATTTTTCAAAATTCAGTTAGGGTCTAAACCCTAACTGTTTTTAGCCTACTCATCGATAGGATAATGTCAAAATTGTAATTTACAAAATAAAGTATTTCTCAAAAACATAACAAGTAACTGCTTAACTAACAATACTCAAAGGTCTTTAGCAGCTTCTAACAATAAAGCTATTCCATCTAAAGCTTGGGCCTTGTTCCTAGCTCTCTGCTGCTCAGCTTCCATATCTGTCAACCTTCTTGTAAGTTCTTCATTCTGCTGCTGTAGGCTTCTAACAGTCTGCTTTAATTCTGCACATTGTAAATATGTGCTTCTCTTCCTTTTTAGGGCCTCTTTGGAGACTGTAATAAGCTCTTGGTAAAGATAATTTACTTCTTCTAAGTCCTCCCTAAGTCTTCTATTAACTAGGCTCAGACCATCATTTGTTTCTTGCATGTACTCCATTTGGTGCTTATACTGTTTGATGGTTCTTTGCAAATTCTCCTTTTCTGAGTCAAAAACCTTACCTACTGTTGTATTCTGTAGCTCACTAGGAAGCCATGGGATATTTAGCTTTCTGAATATGTCCTCATCCTCATAATTAGTAAACCTTTCCCCTTACTGTCAATTGAAGGTTGTTGAGATTTAATATCTCCCTTTGAAGGTTCTGTCACTTCCTCAATTTTGACACATTTTTTATCTTCAGACTTGACTCTTTTCCCTAATTTTCTGATTAGGGTTTGTCCCTTGTCCACATGCTTTTTGGTAGGCTGTTCTTCCTACTTAATTTGGAATCCAGACCAAAAGAGAAAGTAGTCCCATGTCTTTCCTTCTCTTTGCAGAACAGTGTTGTTAATAAGCTTGATCAATCCATGATGGAAGATGAACTATGCAGTATGATCATGATGTTCCTTGATCCTGCTTGACATTTTCTGCAAACTCTTCAACAAGAAGAAGGGTTGACTCATCCTTGATTCACCAGCCAGGTGCTGTAAGAACCTGAAATGATACTTAAAGACAAAAGCATACATCCCTTCACATGTAATTTGGCTTTGTAGGACTTTGATGGGCTCCACCCATTCAGCTCTGAAATTTTGGATGAGCACTCTCTTGCTCTAATCTGGAATAATGCCAGGTAAAAGATACCTTTGGGCATTGAAGGTAAATGGCACCTTTTTGAACCACAGCTCTCCTTCATTTCTGACTCGTATTGCTTCAGCCACCAACTCCACAGTCAACTTGAACTTCAGAGTATCAAATAATACCATGTCTTGGTTATAACATTTAGCAAATTTATGAGAGACCTCAGTGTTATAGCCATCAATATTATTAAATAAATCCAACCATCCAGCATTCTTAAAGAGCTCTGCACAACCTGGAAACTTGTCAATCCAATTCAGCTCAGTAGGCTCAGCCCTATTGGTCTTCCCACTTTTCTTTATCTGCTTTCCAATGGATGAATGATGTTTCTGTGTAATTTTAAGAACCTGTTAATAACCTAACAGCCCTTTTCCCTCAAGTTTTAGAGTTTTGACAGTCAGCTTTCTTTTATTATCCTTGGTTGTTTTCTCTTAATTTTTAACAGTCTGTTTCTATTGTCAATGCAGGAAATATTTTGCACCAGGCTTGGGTAATTTAGATCAACAAAGTGCCAAAATATTTAACAAAACTATTGTTGAACTTAACTAACATCCAATATGCTCATCTAAATGCCAGACCACCTCTGGAATACATAGAGACCTCTATGTGTTGTGATTATGCACAAATAGCATCCTTGGCTCCTTCTAATGCCACTAATGAGCTATCTCTTTGCAATAAAGATTCTACATTAGCACTCTCAACTACTCGCTTCTTAGATTCAGATTGTGATTGTTTAACTAGGGGATGAGATGATATGAGAGCAATCTTATTTGTGCTAACCCTTTGCTTCAACTTGCATTCAGCACAAAACCAATAAGCCTCTGGCACATACTCAGACAAAGTCTGCATGCAATCAACAGGCTCAGCTAACTCATTGCATTGATTACAGGTAACAAGTAAATCTGTGAAACCCTGGTCGCCACAAACAGTACAAACCTTCACCCTACCATATTTGCTGGTCTTGACAGGGAAATTTGTTCAATGTAACTGTTGTTTTTCAACTTATCATTTGCCAAAACATCTAAAACCTTTTAGACTGATATCTCATCGTAGGGAGTTTGTTAAAATCATAAATTTATGTTTTCCTTAATCAATTTTAACATAACAAGCCTCAATGGAAAAACCCCCAATTTAGCAGCCACGATCAATTTTACGCGGAATACCTCACTCCTGGCCTGCTGCAGATGTTTAAAATTAATCCTTGAACTATCTGACTGTCAAATTTAACTATCCGGGTGTCTTCAAGTATTCAGTTTGCTTCCAACTGGCGCATTGAGAAAACCCTAAATTCCCTCTATAACTGCAAATTCTGAATTTTTAGTAGTTGTCTTCATTCCACTTCGCCTCCAGCTTCATAATGCCTATGTGGAGAACCTCTTTCCCATCAATCTCGGCTCATTCCTCTACCCGTCATGATACACCGAGTCCTAACTTTTGACTACCACGATCTCCTTCATGTCATAGACCACACCTGTTTGCATGATTATTTCTGATGAAACATGTATCAAAAACCGTTAACACATGTGATTAGTCATCCAGGAGTGAAATCACGAGAAAAATTGGTGAAAAAAAAGACAAAATTAGTGCACGCGATATTCTTGTAGCGCCACATTGTAAAATTTTAGCCGTTGTGCTACAATAATGTTTTAAAATCGAATTTGGTGCTTTTTTAGTCATTAATTCCATTTTAAATAAGGTTTATATGGTAAACCTTGCTCTTAGAGTGTATTTGTGAAATATTTAATCAATATATATCCTATAGAACCCTTCAGCACCTAAGGAAAGAAAAAATAATAAAAACCTAAAGGTAAAAATCAAAATTTCACTTTAAATCAAAATTTCATGAAAGTAAGTTAATGAGAAAAATTAAAACAAAAATCATAAGCAAAATATAAAACTGAAGAAAACAAGCTCATGACTTAACATCTGGCTCTAGCTGCGGGATGAAGTCCTCTCTATGAGGCTTCAAGAACCTGTAGACCAGTGCCTTCTTTTCTGCTACCTACTAGCCTACAAAATTTCCATTGGGTTATGGAGTCCTTATTATGCTTCACTCACACCGGTATATACAATGAAAAGTGAAAATTTCCTCAAAGACTGTAAAAATGCTTGAGGAATCATCCATTGACTGTACTTAACAATTCCTCACCTTCTAAAGACTGCAGGACAAAAGTGTTATTTTCCAGAATCTTAGACACTAGGAAAGGGCCAAACCAGAGGTTATCAAATTTACCATGCTTCCCTTTTTGCTCTTTCCTTGCATCCCACCTCAAAACCATATCACCAACTGAGAAAGTGTTTTCTTTGATGTTCCTGTCAAATCTGTTTTTAATCTTCAATCTGTAGGACTGTTCCTTTTCTTCCACTTTTTCCCTGTTCTGCTGTAACTCTATCATCTCATAAATCCTTCTCTGCATATCATTTGGTTCTTCCTGGCAATTCTGAAGAAACTTCATCACTGGGATTCCCAATTGAACAGGAAAAACTGCATCTGTGCCATACACTAATTGGAAAGGAGAAGTTCCAATTGCTTGTTTGACTGTTATCCTATCAGCCCACAATGCATATTTCAACATAGAATCCCATGATCTCTTATTATGCTTAAGAAACTTTTTGATACTCTGAATGATGTTTTTATTTGAGGATTCAACCAAACCATTACCCTGGGGATTGTAAGGAGTTGAATGCTTCAGCAAGATACCATTCTTTTCACAAAATGCTTCCATTGCCTTAGACTTGAAAGCCTTTGCATTATCTGTTACTATTTTCAGAGGGCACCCAAACCTACTAAGGATATTTTCTTCAATGAATTCCATGATTACTTTGTCTGTGGCATTCCTAGTAGGGATGGATTCCACCCATTTGGTAAAGAAGTCTGTTGCAGTTACAATCCACCTGTGTTGTCCTAAGGAAAATGGATTTATCTCCCCTATAAAATCTAGACCCCATTGCTGGAAAGGAGCACTTACTGCAATAGGTTTTAGGGGCAATGATAGCAATTTTTGTTTGCCAGCAAACTTCTGACAAGGTATACAGGCTCTTACCTGCTGATATACATCTGCAAACAAAGAGGGCCAATAGTACCCAACTCTTAAAATCTTGTATGTTGTTGTCTTCCAGTACTTGTAACCTCCACAAGCACCCTCATGAGATTCAGAAATTACTCCTTCAATTTTAGATTTATCCAAACATCTGAGTAAAATACCACCTGGGTACTTCCAGAATAACTGCTCTTCTACTAGACAATATTTAGTGGCTTTAATCTTTAAAGATGTAGCAGCTTTTCTATCTAAATGCTCAGGACATTGCAAAAACAACAGAAAATATACAATGTCTGCATACCATGTGGATGCTGAATAATAGTCCATAATCTTCTCTTTTTCCAGGATTGCTTGATCTTCTTCCTGAGCTAACTCTTCAGTCATCACATGCAATCCAAAAGCTTGACAATTTGATTCAGCCAGTAGCTTGGCTAAACCATGTCCCTTGACTAGTTTAGTAGGTCTGATATCTACATCATACTCCATGATTTTAGCAATCCACCTGCCTCTTTTCCCTCCACTATCAAGCTGTGTTAAAACATCTTTTACAGCAGCATTAGGCACAAATGAAATGAATTTAGAATGTAGGACATAGATTTTGAAAAACGTTAAAGCTTTAACCAAAGCATAGGCATGTTTTTCTAAGATACTGTATTTTAGTTCAGAATCCCTGAGAGTTTTGCTGAAGAATGCAATAGGCTGCTCCAGTCCTTCCTTATTCTTCTGCAATAAAACAGCTGCTATTGTATCTTCTGATGCAAATGATAATGTAAGAAATTCTCTGGTAAAATTTGCGCTTACTAATATAGGAGCTTCAGTAAGAGCCATTTTGATCTTCTCAAATGCATTCTTTTCCTCAGTGGTCCACCTGACCTCCTGATCCTTTTTCAGCATGACTGTGATCTGTTTGATAGTTTCAGCAAAGTTTGGTATAAACCAACGCAGAAAGTTGATTTTACCAATGAATGATTGGACATCCTTTTTACTCCTCGGTAAACTTATTTTCAATATAGCTTTTACCCTTTCAGGATCAATCCTTATACCATCAGCAGACACTAAATGACCAAGCAATTTACCTTCCTATACAACAAAGTGTGACTTCTTTGGATTCAAGGACAAGCCAAATTTTCTACATTTCAAGAAAGTCTGCTTCAAATGCTTCAAATGTTCATCATCTGACTGTGAGAAAACAGTAATATCATCCAATTAGATTACCACAAACTTGTCTTTTTCTTCGACAAAAGCAATATCCATAGCCCTCTGGAAAGTAGCTCCAACATTCATTAAGCCAAAAGGCATCTTGTCATACATGAAAGTTCCCCAAGGAGTAGTGAAAGCTGTCTTCTCCTTATCATCAGGATGCATAGAAATCTAATTGTACCCTGAGAAACCATCAACCATAGAGATCCTTTGTGCCCCAACTACTTTCTGCAATATTTGCTCAATTTTAGGCAGAGGATAATTATCCTTTAGTGAAGATCTGTTCAAATTTCTAAAGTCCACACACAACCTGATTTCTCCATTCTTTTTCCTAACAGGAACTAGATTAGCCACACATGAAGAGTACCTGAGGGGTACTATGATCTTGGCATCCAATAGCTTCTTCACTTCTTTTTCAATAACACGAAACAAGGTTGGATTAATCCTCCTTAATTTCTGACGAAAAGGTTTAACATTTGGTTTTAAAGGGACTTTATGTTGTATAATTCCAGTGTCATAAGTTCTCAATTCCTCATAATACCATTCAAAAACATCAACATTTTCCTTTAACAACTTAATGTACCTGTTTCTTTGTTTAGCTGTAAGTGCTTTAGAAATTTTTACCATTCTAGGCTGTTCTGCAGAGCCAATGTTACAATCCACCACATTCTCTTCTGAGGACTATACAACAGGTTTCAAGAGTGTATCATCTTTTGAAAAAATCCTTTCTAAAGGTACCAAACCCTTTGGAATGAAATTACTTTTTAATTCAATGATTTTATGTCTAGCTATTTCATTTTCAGCAATCTTTGCCACCTTTCCATCCTCTTCATCTTCCTCTTGATCAATCATGGAATTTGAAAACTCATGGGTAAGCTCTAGAAACCTCTTAATCTCAATGTCATCTTCGAACACTCTCCACTGCTTTACATTATCAGGTATAGATGGTTTGTACCTAACTTCAATGGGATATCTCAATTGAGTGGTCTTGGGGATTCTAAAGTGTGTAGCAGCCAAGGCCAAAGAATCTGCAGTCTGATTATGGTCTCTTGGAATATAGGTAATGTTAAAAGCTGCAAAATAATTTTCAATCATGTCCCATACCTCATTTCGATAGACTTTCAGTAAACCCTGCTTCACTTGATAGTTGTTCTTCACCTGCTAAACAACTAATTCAGAGTCGCCAAATGCAGAAATCTGCTGAATGCCCAAATCTTTAGCAGCTTTCAAACCTAACAGCAAAGCTTCATATTCAGCAGTGTTATTTGTAGTAATAAACTCTAATTTGTACATCGGCTTTACTGTTTCACCACCAGGGGATATAAGAAGAACCCCTGCTCCAGCACCTTCTTTGCAAGAAGATCCATCAAAGTATAATTGCCACAGCTCATCTTCCTGTTCCCTGCTGCATTTTACTGGTTGTTCCCTTTCAACTTGTACCAAACCAGCAGTATTGTCTTCCTCACTAAAATGTAACATGCAAGTACCCAGGTCTTTATCAACAACATACAATGGGTGGTTGGCAGGGTTCTTGTCATCTGTCACAATATAGGCAAACTGAAGCTCTCTGTACAGCCTTCTATTTTCTCCTCCAAACACAGGAATAGTAGCATATGATAAATCCATTTGTAAGGTCCCACCAACTTTCTTTGCCCAAGACCTAGACAGAAGTAACCCAAATTTAGGTGTAATATCAGCTACCACTACATCCATGATCACACTTTTCATGGGTAACTGAGCCAAACTAACAACCATGTCCTTTATTACCCCTAAACACTTCACTGCTTGGGAATCAAATGCATACAGATCATGATAGGGTTTAGTGATACTCAAACCTAAAGCCTCCATAACAGCCTTTGGCATCAAATTGTGTGAGGCTCTCGAATCTAACAAGCAATTATGTATCATTTGTTCATGGACTATCAGGGTGATGTAGAATGGAGGTAAAGCACCTGCTTCATTTTCAGTCTTTTCAGCCAAGGCTGATCCAATGAAAATCCTAGGATTTTCTTCTTGCAAATTCACCGTATCAGAAATAGACTAATTGCTTGCTGAATTCATCACCTTAAGAAGTGTTTCTTTATATGAAGGGTTTCTCATTAATTCAGTTAAAGGTACATGAATCTTTAACTTTCCTAATTCATTCTCCAAACTGAAATTCTGTACATTTTTATTTACCTCTTCAACCTCCATGTTTTTCTTTTGTTTTTCTGAAACTTGTCTTTTTTCTGTCACAGGATCAGATGGTTGCTTAGCAGGGACAGCTACCTTCTTCTTTGGGTTTTGTACTACCTGATTTGGACCTGACCTCAGATTCACAGTCTTCTTGAGTTCATTTTGACAAACATCAGCAGTTACAGCAGTCATTTTCAGACCCAACTCATCTTCAGTTTCGAACATATCAACATCATAGCATTCGGCATTTAGAAATTCTTCTTCAGTGACAAAAGCCCCGGACAATCTTTCTCCAAAATGGTTCACATCCTGATCAGTATCTTCAAATATTACTTCATCATCAACCTCTTCTTCATCAGCAACATTGTTATGAAGAGGTGGTGGCACTCTTTGGTAGTCATTTTCTCTCCTTTCCCACTGGATATCATTGTTCCTTCATTCTCTAGGCATGAAACGGGGAGCAAATTGTCTTCTGAACTGGTTCTGATTGTTAGGATTTCGTTCACCTTCTGGAACAGGCTTGCTGGAATTTTTCTCCAGCTCTAATTTGCTTAATTTTGCAATCAAAATCTTCACCAACTTAGCCATTTCATCAATTTTCCCTTCAGCAGAAAGGGAAGATGAACCTCCTGGAGCTGCTTCCTTCTTTCCTTTTCTGCCATAAAGCTGCTCAGTTGTTTCCTTCTTCAATCTATTGGAAGCCAGTATGTTAGATTCTACCTCCAATGTTGCATCCTGCATATTCAATAAAGAAATAGGTCTCATTTCTCTTAGTAGTAAGGAAAATTCATGATCGAAAGCATTTGCATATGTAAGTTTAGAAAATGTTTCTGTAGGCTTTATTTCAGCAGGAATTCTACTGTACATCTTGTTAAATCTCTTTGAAAAGTCTGCAATAGTTTCATCCTTTTTCCTCCTAAGGGATCCAAACTCAGTTATGTAGTATGTATGGTCTTTGGTGTCACCCCATTGTCTCATGAAGAGATCACGAATTTATTCAATGATAGTGATGGAATTAGCAGGAAACTCCCTGAACCATTTCCTAACATCTCCATCAAGGATCTGCACAAACATTCTCATCCATACATCCTTGGCTTCAATGTTTTGTTTATCACCATAACTAAGGAAAGCTTCCCAGTGTTTTTCAGTTGTAGTTTCCCCCTGTCCATTAAACCTAGGTAAATATTTCTGATAGTCACCTCTAGGCAGAGCATTTAAAGGCTGAGGCAAAACCAATGGTGCATATCTGGCTGCAACCATTCAATCCATCATGTCTATAGGCTGATTTTGGGCTGCCATTTTAGGGCTGACTAACTTTGATGATGAAGAGGTTTGACTGGAACCTGGCTGAAAGGGGTTTTTTCCTACTTTCAACTGAAAAAGAGGTATTTTACCAGGAGAGTTTGTTTTAGCTTTTCTAAAAGCTTAAGGATCAGTGAAAACTACTGTCAGGAAATATGGGCTTTAACCAAGGTGAAGTTTCTTCTTCTTTTCTCAACATAGCTGAATGTGATGAATCACCCAACTGATCAGGGTCACACAGGGAGGGTAATGACTGAGACCTTCTAAGATTCCTTACTGTCTTCAATATATCTTTAAGATCTGTAACACCCAACTGCAATGGCGAAGTAGGTCTATTTCTAGTTCCAACTCCTCTAGTAGCCACTGTGATAAACTGGTGAAAAGTAGCCTTAAAGATGTGCTGGTTTAAGTTCACCTCTTAAAACCAGTAAAATGATAAGTATCCCAGGGAAAAATCTGTTTTCAACTTTGTTCCCCAGCAATGGAACCAAAGATGTTTGTGCCAGAAATTGTTTCCAGGCCACAAAGAAACAAGCCAACACAATCTCAAATATTCAATCAAACAAAACTAGGGTTTAGGGTTTTTTGAAAGGTTTTCCTGGTTGTAAAGTTTGGTGACTGAAGGGAATCCATTCATAAGCCAACCAAGAACTAAATCATAAATAAATAAGAACAGAGATGCATAATATAATCACCATGTACAAACAGAATATAACCTTGAAGTTCATTCACAATTGACAAGCATTACAAGCATAAAGACTAAACCATCAATGAATTTATCAATCATGTAGCTAAACAAGCTAAAAATGAAGCCAAAACACAGACTGAAGGGTAATATGGATCATATATTTCATAATTTTGTTCATCAGATACACATGAGAGTTAAGTACTTAGCTTATAAACAATTCAAAGACCTCCTTAAGCCAGCCAAAAATCGAACCCTTTGTTCTCTTTCTCATCTTCCTAAATATTGTTTTTCAAAATTCAGTTAGGGTCTAAACCCTAACTGTTTTTAGCCTACTCATCGATAGGATAATGTCAAAATTGTAATTTACAAAAT
Source organism: Pseudotsuga menziesii (assembly GCA_001517045.1). Taxonomy (NCBI): domain Eukaryota; kingdom Viridiplantae; phylum Streptophyta; class Pinopsida; order Pinales; family Pinaceae; genus Pseudotsuga; species Pseudotsuga menziesii. Next base: position 32,066 of record LPNX010228926.1, on the reverse strand, counting down.
AAAGTATTTCTCAAAAACATAACAAGTAACTGCTTAACTAACAATACTCAAAGGTCTTTAGCAGCTTCTACCAATAAAGCTATTCCATCTAAAGCTTAGGCCTTCTTCCTAGCTCTATGCTGCTCAGCTTCCATATCTGTCAACCTTCTTGTAAGTTCTTCATTCTGTTGCTGTAGGCTTCTAACAGTCTGCTTTAATTCTGCACATTGTAAATATGTGCTTCTCTTCCTTTTTAGGGCCTCTTTGGAGACTGTAATAAACTCTTGGTAACGATCATTTACTTCTTCTAAATCCTCCCTGAGTCTTTTATTAGTTAGGCTCAGACCATCATTTGTTTCTTGCATGTACTCCATTTGGTGCTTATAATGTTTGATGGTTCTTTGCAAATTCTCCTTTTCTGAGTCAAAAACCTTACTTGTTGTTGTATTCTATAGCTCACTAGGCAGCCATCGTATATTTAGCTTTCTGCAGATGTCCTCATCCTCATGCAACAGCTCTGTAGAAACACCATGGACATTGGGATTTTCTTGATTGTCTGTTTCATCAGGTGCATTTTAATCCATTAACAACTTATTTTCTGAAAAAGAAACTTTCATTTCTTGCTTCTGTTGTTCCTTCAGCATTTCACCTCTTAATTCTAAAAACACAGCTGAAATTTTGGTTTCGGTGAGGCTAGAGTATTCTATTGTCTTCAATGGTTTCCTTCCTTTGCTTTTACCTTTGCTAGATTCTAGGTTTTCATCTGATGAAGAAGCATCAAGCACAGTTACCTCTTCTGTGTTCAACTTAGGGTTTAGTAGCTTTTTCATGTTCAGCCTCAATTTGTTTTTTGACCTAGTTTTGGGTCTCCAACCTGGGGAAAACTCTCCTACCTTCTTTAAACTCTTTCTTTGATGCATGATAGAGGTAAATTATTTAACCTTGATCTTCTTTTTCTTTGGCATGACTTTCTTACCTTCTTGACTGGAGAACTCCTTGTGTGTGCCAACCCTAGTCTCAGCATTGACAGTCACCTCATCTCCTTCCAATAGGTACCCTTCATCTTCAGATAATGGTGATTGGGCTTCTTTGTTGGATCTTAGTATCCTCTTCCTCTACTGCAACCTTCTCTGTGACAAGAATTTTTTCATCTATAAGTGCCTCTGCTGGTGCTTTAATTTGCACAGGCTAAGTTTCCTTTTCAATAATCAGTAAACCTTTTTCCTTACTGTCAATTGAAGGTTGCTGAGATTTAATATCTCCCTTTGAAGGTTCTATCACTTCCTCAATTTTGACACATTTTTTATCTTCAGACTTGACTTTTTGCCCTAATTTTTTATTAGGGTTTGTCCCTTGTCCACATGGTTTTTGGTAGGCTGTTCTTCCTGCTTAATTTGGAATCCATACCAAAAGAGAAAGTAGTCCCATGTCTTTCCTTCTCTTTGCAGAACAGTGCTGATAATAAGCTTGATCAATCCATGATGGAAGATGGACTGTGCAGTATGTTCATGATGTTCCTTCATCTTGCTTGACATTTTCTGCAAACTATTCAACAAGAAGAAGGGGAGACTCATCCTTGATTGACCAGCCAAGTGCTGTAAGAACCTGAAATGATACTTAAAGACAAAAGCATACCTCCCTTCACAGGTAATGTAGCTTTGTAGGACTTTGATGGGATCCACCCATTCAGCTCTGAAATTCTAGATGAGCACTCCCTTGCTCCAATCTGGAATAACGCCAGGTAAAAGATACCTTTGGGCATTGAAGGTAAATGGCACCTTTTTGAACCACAGCTCTCCTTCATTTCTGACTCGTATTGCTTCAGCCACCAACTCCACAGTCAGCTTGAACTTTAGAGTATCAAATAATACCATGTCTTGGTTATAACATTTAGCAAATTTATGAGAGACCTCGATGTTATAGCCATCAATCTTCTTAAAGAAATCCAACCATCCAGCATTCTCAAAGAGCTCTGCACAACCTGGAAACTTGTCAATCCATTTCAGCTCAGTAGGCTCAGCCCTGTTGGTCTTCCCACTTTTCTTCATCTGCTTTCCAATGGCTAAATGATGTTTCTGTGTAATTTTAAGACCCTGTTAATGACCTAACAACCCTTTTCCCTCAAGTTTTAGAGTTTTGATAGTCATCTTTCTTTTATTATCCTTGGTTGTTTTCTCTTAATTTTTAACAGTCTGTTTCTATTGTCAATGCAGGAAATATTTTGCACCAGGCTTGGGTAATTTAGATCAACAAAGTGCCAAAATATTTAACAAAACTGTTGCTGAACTTAACTAACATCCAATATGCTCATCTAAATGCCAGACCACCTCTGGAATACATAGAGACCTCTATGTGTTGTGACTCTGCACAAATAGCAGCCTTCGATCCTTCTAATGCCACTAATGAGATATCTCTTTGCAATAAGGATTCTGCATTAGCACTCTCAACTGCTCACTTCTTAGATTCAGATTGTGATTGTTTAACTAGGGGATGAGATGATATGAGAGCAATATTATTTGTGCTAACCCTCTGCTTCAACTTGCATTCAGCACAAAACCAATCATCCTCTAGCACATACTCATACAAATTCTGCATGCAATTGACAGGCTCAGCTAACTCATTGCATTGATTACAGGTAACAAGTAAATCTGTGAAACCCTGGTCGCCACAAAAAGTACAAACCTTCACCCTACCATATTTGCTAGTCTTGACAGGGAAATTTGTTCAATGTAACTATTGTTTTTCAACTTATCATTTGCCAAAACATCTAAAACCTTTTAGAGTGATATCTCATCGTAGGGAGTTTGTTAAAATGATAAACTTATGTTTTCCTTAATCAATTTTAACATAACAAGCCTCAATGGAAAAACCCCCAATTTAGCAGCCATGACCAAGTTTACGTGGAATACCTCACTCCCAACCTGCTACAGACGTTTAAAATTAATCCTTGAACTATCTGATTGTCAAATTTAACTGTCCAGGTGTCTTCAAGTCTTCAGTTTGCTTCCAACTGTCGCACTGAGAAAACCCTAAATTCCCTCTGTAACTGCAAATTCTGAATTTTTAGCAGTTGTCTTCGTTCCACTTTGCCTTCAACTTCGTAATGCCTATGTGGAGAACCTCTTTCCCATCAATCTCGGCTCGTTCCTCTACCCGTCATGATACAGCGAGTCCTAACTTCTGACTGCCACGATCTCCTTCATGTCATAAACCACACCTGTTTGCATGATTATTTCTGATGAAACACGTATCAAAAACTGTTTACACATGTGATTAGTCATCCAGGAGAGAAATCACGAGAAAATTTGGCAAAAAAAATGACAAAATTAGTGCCCGCGATATTCTTGTAGTGCCGCAGTGTAAAATTTTAGCCGTTGCGCTACAAGAATGTTTTAAAATCGAATTTGGCGCTTTTTTAGTCATTAATTCCATTTTAAATAAGGTTTATATGGTAAACCTTGCTCTTAGAGTGTATTTGTGAAATATTTAATCAATATATATCCTATAGAACCCTTCAGCACCTAAGGAAACAAAAAATAATAAAAACCTAAAGGTAAAAATCAAAATTTCACTTTAAATCAAAATTTCATGAAAGTAAGTTAATGAGCAAAATTAAAACAAAAATCATAAGCAAAATATAAAACTGAAGAAAACAAGTTCATGACTTAACACCAGCATGGCATTGTGTAATACCATATCATGCACATTCAATCTCATGTAAAAGGGGGGCACCTCCTCATCTTTACTGTCCACACTGTCAATCTTAGGCCCTAAAATGATAGTAGGATTATCTTCGGTCAGCTCTAAGATACCAGGGTGAGCTTCTCCTTGATTCACAATCATATGCGTGATCATGTCTCTATATTCTTGATTCCTCAACAATTTGTTAATAGGAATCGATATCTTCAGTTTATCTAGCTCATTTTGGAGGTCAAACGAGGGAAAGGGCTTGCTCGGCTCGACAAGCACCACTAGTTCCAATTTTTTCACATTACTGCTTTCTTTTCCCGCATTTACGGGTGCCATCGGCCCTTTCTGTTTGTCATTCTCTCTGCCAAGACTGGTATGACTACTAGAAGGCTGGTCTGGGTTTAAACCTCCTTTAGGTATAGTAGTGTCCCCAGTAGAGTCGCCACCTTTCTTCTGTATGGCCACGTCCCTACTTCTCAGCTTGATCTTCTTAACGTCGTCTATAGCATCCATATACCCTTTATGATACTGCTCTAATTCCCTGGTCAAGGTCTTTCCATCCACCTGAGCAAACATATCATGTTCTTCCTCTGTCAAGTAGATCTCAGAGTCTAGGTCGCCGAAATGATTTATGTGATCTTCGGCGGACTCAAGTTCATCTTCAGCAGCTACATAATTTTCAGGGAAAGGAGGTCTAATCGACTGCTCTTCGAGGTTTCTTAGGTTCCTCACATCCCTTGGTCTATTGTATTGGAGTGGGGGAGGTATTTGCCACCTAAATTGGGATTCCTTATTTGAGGCTCGTTTTGTTTCCGGTTGGCTGACCTAGCCTCTACCGTCAACCTGTCCATCAACTTTTCCATAGTTTTGAGCATTAACTCAAATTTTATATCACTGGATGAAGAGGCGGAAGTAGAAGGGTGTGCTTCTTCTTTACCCTTCCTCCTATCAATATCCACCCTTGGTTTAATTTTCCCACATGCCATCGTATTGGCCTCAACTTCTAGGGCATCGGTGAACATGGCCGGGAGAGTGTTAGATTTTCTTTCACTTAATAGCAAGGCAAAACCATTGTTAAAGGCATCTGCATAATGAAGCTTAGATGCACCAGGTGAATGTTTGATATCGGCAGGTATCTAGTTGTAGGCCCGCATGAACCAGCTAGAAAATTCATGGACGGATTCAAAACCTCCCTTGTTGAGATTGTTATACTAGGACAAAACCTGTAGTGGGCTTTGCTTATCATCCCATGTTTCTAGAAATATGGTCTGAAAGCCAGCGAAGCTGCGGATAGACCTAGGTGGCAAATCTTTATACCATTTCTTGGCTTCCCCAGACAAACTCTGAGCGAATAGACGCATCTTGACATCTTCATCATCTACCTCCTCTAGTTCAATAAAGTCATCAAAATTATCCACATGGTATATCGCTGAAACATTTCCCTCCCCATCGTAGAGTGCAATCCTTTGGGAATAATTCATGGGAAGGTCGTGTAGGACCAGAGGTAGGGCTAACGGGGAGAATCTAGCAGCAGCCATCAGGGTGGGTCAGTTAGGAACAGATAGGGGATTGGGCACTTGAGTGTTTTGAAAGACAGAGACTATCTCTTCAGCTTTGGGTGGGGTTTCTAGGTTCAGCCACAAAGAATCAAGCAGATAGGATTGCAGTGTATTAGGATCTACCCTATCCTTTCTTAGATCGGACTCAGTCTTAGATTTTGTTAGCAATCTTTTAGCTCTAACCCCCCACTCGGGTTCAGCTAAACCGTACAAGGCCCGAGATGACAAAGTATCAAACAACGGAGAACCCAACTTCTCCTTATTCCTCTTTCTAAGTATCTTTTCTGGATTATCCACACTAAGTAAAGTTTCGGTATCAGAATTACCTCTCGTGTGGATCTTTCTGGGAGCCAGGATAGCTAGTGCGATACTGGTCACGGCAAGCTTGGAGTCGCTAGGACAAACACACGACCTTTTAGCCACTTCAGGAATTTATGTTCCCAAAAATCTCGTCTTTATGGTCACCAGTCTCCTTAGTGGAATCGCCTCTTGGAATCTTTTAGTGGAGTCACCAGGGCAAATGATACAACCTTCTTCACATGTAAGAATATCCGTTTTCCCACAGAAACTCTTTATACTTTGAATATTTTTCGTTCTTCCCAAGGATGATCTTCAATCTCGTCCCTGACAATGGCGCCAGTTTGTTAGCACTAGAAATGATCCCAAGGTTGTGGAAGGCTCGCTCCCAGGTAACAGCAAAACCACTTTTGAAGAGAGAACTGGCCTTTTGCTCTTCTGAGAGGGATCTCTCACCGATTGTCAGTCAATTCCAGATATATAAATGTGCAAACAAAACTATAAATTGTTTTAAATCTCAGTTGAAACAAAACATAACACCATTGGGAAGTGGAGTCAAGATATATAATCAAAATGATCAGAACTTAAATGCAAGCGATTCAACACAGGGGCAAGGTAGACACTCGATCACAATCGATTTATAATTGTCTGGTGAGAAGGAGGAACATGAACAAACCATTAACACAGAGCATTGTTAGAAATGAATTCTGTGCCAACTTTGGAAGAAGCTTTGGTGAATACCTGAAACAACAGATGGAGCATAGCGAGTATGAATTTCGAGCTGTTATACCCTAAGTCTCAGATATGAAAGAAAACACAACAGAAAGGCAAACTGGAATAACAATCACATAAGAAAAGAAATAACAGACTGTAAGTGTGAATGACACATGAATCCCTATATGAAAAACGTTGATCTCGGCTCTGCAATTATATTAAACTTCTGTTGAAAAGAACACAACAAAAATTACAATCGTTTCAACCCCTTCTCCTTCTTTAGGAGGTACATTTATAGTGTTTCTATATTTCCCAAACTGACATTTGGGAATCAAAATTGGTTACAATAAAGGACGTGTTCTAATAGCCTCTTATGTGTCATATCAGATGAGGCTTGTATGAAACGGCCAGAAAATGAAATATGGAATGCGAGATGAAAGGCACAAGAGTATCCCATACTCCCATCTGGCTGATGCTGACTATATAGACCCCTCTGAGAGAAGCGACCGTTAGGGTGAGCATGCAACACCTAGAAAATCGTTCGTTGCACTGCCACCACTATTTCTACTGGAGTGGTGTGAGCTTGACAGACCCATATTGGTGGATGGTTTTCCATGTATCAGGACCAGGTAGTGGCGCAACAACCATGTCATAAGCTTGCACCCTAAGCTCCATTGCTTCCGGATATGAAGCCATAGGGACCTTGGAGCACGTGGCTTTAAAGTCAAACCATAACTTGAAATCATTGGCCAACTTGTGAAAAATGACCTTCCCTTATAACTCTTGTTCCATATCTCCGAATTTGATGTGATCTGATCGGTAGTCTAATAGGAAATCCTTATAAACCTTATGAGACAGTAAAGGACCCCTCTCTTCCCAGAAAAAGGGGAGCCCCCTACTCGTCAATGTCCTGAATATCCTGATGATCTCTAGGAGTTTGTGGTCAGTGATGTCTATTTTGGCTTGCACTGTCTCCATCATCCTGTGTTTAGTTATCAACTTTCGGGCACCAAAGATAATAGCGACCCGGTTTTGAAGACCATAATTGTTAGAGGCTTCGTCTGACAAGGAGCTTAGGTAGGTTATGGCCCTTTCTGCAGTCTCCAAAGGTCTTTTGTTCACTTCAGCTCCTTTTTCTTGGACTTATTTTTTGGCTTCCCCTATAGCTAATCCCAGGCCTTCAATAACATTTAGATAGGGTCGAAACTTGTCGGCTTCTATGATAATCCGATCCCATATCAAATGCTTCATGCCTTGTAGCGCAAGTCTGCCGATCACTTGTTGGCTCAACTTACCATTTTGTTGGGTCAATTCTTGGGACTTTTCTTCGGCCTTTTCTCTACCTTGCTTCTCTTTAACTCTTTCTTTTTCCAACTCTTCAATTTGTTGTTTTAATTTGATGAGTTTGGTATCCTTTAGGCCTATCTGGGGCATTTCCTTGGAGAGGGAGCTAGTGTCTATTTCTTCAGTCGTGCCTATGGGCTGAATTGCTTTCTCTGTGTTCCTGCTCTGAAGCTCACTTTCCTTCGATGCTAGCCTAGCTTTTAACTCAGTCTCTCTACTCCTTAGGAGTTGGATATATGCTTCCCATTGCCTTCCCTTTTCCTCAAGCCTCAGCAGCTTAGCTTGGCTATCAGTAAGCTTGGAATTCAGTGCCTCTTTCTCCTTTTTGAATTCATCCAATTCATCTACTCAAGCAAGCTCAGAGCCAGGGATTCTTAACCTCTTTTTCAAAGCCTGTATCTCTTTATCTTTGTCATCAAGCAATTGCTGGACCACACTCACTTTCTGCCCACATCCCTCCATTTTTATAGATTCCTTCTGTAAACTGTTGATTTGGTCTTTAAATGCTTTGATCTCCACCTTCGACTTCCTTAAAATATTAGAAGTCCTCGCCTTTCCCTCCTCTGACTTGGCCAATAATATAGTAGCCTTAAGCAGTCTGGTATTCAGTATGTCGCCGGTTTCTTTATTCAAGTGTATGATTTCAGAAGTGGGAACTTTAGAGAGGCTTACATTGACCTCGGATAACTTGTTCCCCACTGCCAAGGCCAAGCTGAGGGTATCAGTGGCATGATCCCTCACAGTTTTTAATGCCACATTGGGATGAGGCAACTGTGAGGCTTCACGGTATAGTTCTACTGTCTCCTCAATGGTTTTGTCAGCTCTATCTCTGTAAGAACTCAACCATTCTTCTTTGGATGCAAGCTCGCTCAGAGTCTACCCGTCGAATACGTATTCTTGTATCTACAATTTGGCTGCTTCAAGATCTACCTGCTCCTGTACCTTTACTACATTCTCCTTCTTCGCCTGTCCCTTTCGCACCAATTGTTGTCTGGGCTCTATTTTCTGCTTCTTGGGGGTACTGGCAATGTCCACTTCATCAGTGTCCATGGGTTGTGTACTCCCCCTTTTTATCGAGCTTGTCGAATAACTGAACAATGACGAATATCCTCCTGTAATTGCAACTACAACAACCAATTCCTCTTGGGGAGAAACTGCTCCAGGTAGCTGCGATCTAGTGTCTTGCTCGGCATTGGTATCCATGGGGACAAGATTAGGGAAATCGTCCCAATTCACTTTTTATCTGAGATCGGGCACCTCCGTGTGCTCAAAGGGATGAAATTAAGAGATGTTCTTCTCTTGGAGATAACCTGATGAGGATCATAATTTATTTCTTGGTATTGGGGAAATTCCATGCCCCTAAGCGAGTTGGAGACCAAGGTCATTGTAGCCCTGTTTCTGACTGTATATGGTCCTAATTTCCAAGGAAAAACCAAATTTGAACACTTCTTGAAGCTCAAGAAGTTCTTTATAGTTTTTTATACGACATAACCCTCGCACATCTCCTGAGCGGCCCGCACCGTATATTCACCTCCTGCTATCTCAAGCCGTAAATATGTAGGGCTCCCATTTTTGCACGTGTTCCTATTCTATGTGCATGCAACTTGGCCGTTGATCAGGATCAATTTCCTTCACAACCATCAATCTGAGCAGACCCCACCTTTTTTCATGTAGCAGAGTTTTGTTTCCTTCCATGCTACTCCAGATTGTGAAATGAATTATAGTTGTCGATCTGCCTTTGCCCATGCAAGCGTTGTTGATTAAAATGGCCGATACCACTTTTCGCACTCCGTATTTGCATCTTTCTCCTCCTAAGTTTGGGCTGCGAAATGACTCTCAACCATGGATCTTCACGGGCTGTAATCTTGATCGTCGGATGTGTCCGAGATTTAAACCATTTCACAAGGCTGAAGAGTGGCCTTTGGTCGGGCAAGTTTGCCGTGCAAAATGATATGATGCCATTGATTCACCTCCTGATCACCCTCATCTATCGATCAGGACTTCTCTTTAACACGTCCGACACTTTCTCTCAGCCCTGCTCTTCCGATTTTCAGACTATCCCGTTGTTGAGCCTTACCCTGCGCATGCCATCAGCTCCTTATGTTGCCTACTCGACACTTCTCAACAAGGCCAAAGAGGGAAAGGAACACCCACGCTCAAAATTGAATTGGGTGTTAACATATTGTTTTCCCTTTTGGCCACATAATCACTTCACCATCTACAAAATCAACTCTAAACCCTTTCTTAATTTGTAAGAGGCTTCTCCCATTCCTTTGATGGGGTACTGTTAGTCATCTCGAAGTTGTACCTTGTGAGAATATTCTTTTTGGGTAAGATAAGAGATTGAATCCTTATGTCTTATCATATGTTTGGAAGCACCACTGTCTATAATCCAAGTGTCACTTCCATGAGTAATTGCTCCAGTGAGGGATGAAATTAGGACATAGTCTTCACTAGAGTCTTCATTCTCTATGATCCTTTCCTTGTCTGATTCATTTTCTTCAGTTGCATGGGCATGGTAGTTCCGATTCTTCTTCCTAAACTGACCTTTGTTAAGAGGACATTATCTAGAAATGTGTCCCATCTTATGACATGAGTAACATTCAAAAGATGTGTAATCCATTCTAGATTTTTTCTTGGAGTTAGGTAATCTTTTGGGAGATGAACCTTGATTCTTCCTTTTGAATATTCCATTCTTGGTGTGTGTAGCTAGATCCTTATCTTCATTGTCATTTAGCTTATTTTCTCTATTGATTATCCTTCCTTATTCTTGTACACATTCTTCCCATAGTTTGATGGATTTGGTTAGCTTTATTCTAGCACATATTCCTCTAATGAAGGAATCCCATTCTATAGGGAGACCATTCAAAGATGCCATCACCACTTCTTGTTCTTCAATCATATCACCAATGGATTCCAATTGTTCTTTGATATGAGATACTCTAGAGAAATGTGATTTTATGGTTTCTATGTTCTGTATCTTCACACCCTTGAGTTGGTTTCTCAAGGTCATTCTTCGGTTGATGTTCTTACCTTCAAACATATTAGTTAGTTCATCAAAAATTTATTTAGGAGTATTCTTTGAAGATATATGGGAGATCAATTGATCCTTGATAGAGTTAGCTATGATCCTTTTTACTTTGATCATATCCTTTTTGTGTTTGGCATTTACCTCTTCTGCTTCTGGTTCCTTGACATCTTCCTTGATAAAGCTATCTAGGTCATGTTATTCAAGGATGAGTATGATTATGTACTTTCATGCTATGAAGTTTTCTACTCCCTCAATATTTTCATTAATCTTGGTACTGTTTGTCATCTTTAATGAAAGAGAACCTCAAATGGAAATAGAGGAGATAGTACTTACCATTTTGAGGACCTTTTTGGAGCCAACTTCAGGATGACCTAGGGTTTGGCCAGGAACCCCTAATTTTCCAACTGTGATCACTTGTATATTTGAGAGTAGGAAAATATTCTCCTCCTCAAGGAGAGATAGAGTGTATCTTTCTTTTCTGGATTATGAGGATAGAACCTTGAAAAAAATGATGCCCTAGCTTCTCCCGGCAGCACTAATAGGTCAAAAAGTGAAAATCCTCAGAATGAAAAAATTCCTTGACAGAAAGATGCACCCTCCTAGGTTGAGTTGAGTGGACCTTCTTTTTTAACTAATCTATGAAGGGAGGTATCCAGAATAGTAAACCCTATCTTATCGAATTATCGTATGAGTTGTTGCACAATGTCTTCTTTCAGGTTCCCTCTGATATATTGTTAAGATTTTGAAAGATGTTATACCAAAACAAAAGGATCTCTGAAATAATAACAAGCACAACAAAACAAAAGAGAACATAAATATTTATCCTGGGAAACCCTCGTGGGGAAAAACCCAGCAAAAATTACTCTAGATGGACTTCACCCAAGACCAGTGTAAGACCTAATAACAAGACTAGAATGCTTCCTCTCCTCCAGATGGAGCGTCTCTTCTCTCTCCAGTGCAACTGCTTGATTTTTATACTTGTCCAAATGAGGGCGCCTCTCCTATTTATACAGTTCAATTGAGAGGCCTAATAACCCAACCGAGCTGACTGCTCCTTGCTTCCAGGGCTGACTTGCCTTGGAAGACTCAAAAATACATTTTAATAATACTTTAGTGGGTACTACTAACCCAACTTACAACAGAGGCTTTACCTCAAGAATTTACATGACGAATTTCATCAATGACATCCCTAATTGGAGGAACAACATCTCCGAAAGGGGTAATAACAATAACAATACAAAATATAATATCTTCCATGGTTACATTTCTTTAACATGGGTTACGGTATTTGAAAACAATGGATTCCATCTTCGATGGAATTCCAGCCACTCGGTTTCAAATACATAGAAATATTACTGTAAAAAGAATAATCATGATTAATAGATAACTTGAATTCCTATAGTAACTAGTTCTAAACAGATAAGAAATAGAATAGGGAACCTGGCACCACTATCGAGAAAACATAAATTAAATAGTCGTTCCTCCCAACCAACTCCTAGAGCATCCACGTCTCACTTCCTCCAGAACCTTCGAGCATGTTTGTTGAACCACAAGAGAAAACCCCACTTAATGCGTGATATCTTGCATTATCATATTAATTTGTCGTCCACTGCTAGGCTCCTGCTTGCTAAATGGACATACTATTATATACTATTTTTCCTAGGACTTGGTCATTTATGAGCCTCCTCTTTAACACTCCACAAGGAGTTGTGACATGATTTTGGGGAAAATGCCTCCTTCATATTGAGTTCTCACTCAACAACTTCAACCACTTGTCTTTTCCTCTTGTGGGTAAACAAACACTCTTTCAACAACTATTTCAGTTATGATTCCCTCCATTATTTTTAACTAATAAAAGAATAATCCATTACATTTACTTTTGACTTCTTCTCATTTTTTTTAAAATAAAATATTCGAAAATAGTTAAATAACAATTTATTTAATCTTGGTGTATTACATTATTATTCGTTATATTCAATTCTAGGATTGATATAATGTTAACATTCCATCAAGGACAATGGAACACTTTCTTCATTTATTTACTTACTAGGAGATAATGAATTGAATTTATTCTCAACCATCAGAGATCCATTGCTCTATAGGGTTTGCACTAATTTGTAGCACTTGGACTCTTCTCACATGGATTGGGGCATACCCAGCATATTCACCACTTTTCCTCTTTTGTCCTTAGCTCAAACACTTATTTTTTTCAAGATTCACTCATAGGTAAGGTATCAGGGCTTAAGAGAGGGAACTATATTATTTCCCATTTTTCTTAAAGAAAGTCTCCAAGATTATAATATTCTTTCATATTTTCTCTTTGCAAGGGTTATCCATGTATGTTGACCCATGTTTCCCTTCATGAGACAACGATGAAATAGTCATAATCGTCGTCGTCGTCATCATCATCATCATCATCATCAATATTTATCCCATATATGAGGCTAGGTTAAATGCAATATTTGTTGTACTCGAAGTGATTCCTACACCTAACATTTTGAAGAATTGTGACACAAAACATAGATATCCTCACCATTATATTAAGAAAATAGTTATTGATTATTTAACAATGAAATATACATGTAACTAATAATCAATTTAAGAATAGTCTAAAATTTAATGACTAGTAATCCAATTCTATATCTATAGGCTATAGACAAAGAGATGAGAAAATAAATGGAATGAGAATAAAGAATTAACCTAGAATAGTATACATGTTAAGAATAATTTGTAGAAATACTATAACAACAACAAGCACATAGAATTAGTTTTATACACATTACCATGATAAAATATCCAAATCTCCTTCAACAAATTGGATAGCCATGGATTTTCTCCATTAATATTTAAGAAATAGTTCTGACAAAAAATTGCACAAGTGAAGGTCCCCTTATATTCTCCTCACATTGAATACAGTTGTCCTCTTTCCTATGGTGTGATATTCCAATAAATCCCCGCTCCACTGCTCATGGTTGGCTCCAGTTCAGGTACAAATCCAAGTAGTAATGAGTGTTTCTCGGTTAGTTTATTTCCGAGTTGGAAGAGATAATTTGGTGAGGAATCAAGGCCTAATGTCCAGGCCTTATGTTTCAGTCCTAAATTTCCAAGCCTTATGTTGTTTGAGGGTCGATGGTATCCTGAAAAGTCTCAACTGTTGAAAGTCAAAGACATTGAACCAGTTAGTTCATCAATAGATCTAGCACTAGTAGGTAGGTGTTTACTTATAAGAATCTTACCTAGAATCATACTTAGCAGCAACATAAGTAGCAAAGGCATATCTTGGTTTACCTAGTCCTTAAAAAAACTATCTCAAAATTACTGGGTTTATGAAAATCACTTCCTCGAAGGATTCCCGTCAGAGGAACTATTTTTTATAAACATTAGCCACATGATAAAGGGAAAATAGCCTCGCAATACATATATATAGTTTGATACACATGATTTCTTCCCTTCTTTGGACTCTTGACCTTCTGAATTCACAATATTATTTTTTTAATTAAAAAATTCCTTCATCCTTGTACTTAAAATATTGAGTCTAAACTTCATACATAGAGAATAACTCAATACACCACGAAAAATTCAATTGATACAAATGCTCCTCATACATAATGAGCTCTCTTTCCATTGGCCCTAAACCATTTTGAAAGTATTTTGGAGTATAAATATAATCCATCAACCTTTCCCTTGTTACTCTTGGATTGGTTTCAATGACTACTTTCTCCAACTAAATATTATTCCCCAATTCTTCCATGCATAAGTTATTGTACAGGTCTGGGTGCATATAACTTGTCAATAAGGTGTAAGTGGAACCTCTTTACTACTCTTCCCACTGCTTGGAATAGTTGCAATTGTTTGTTCCAAGTACCTTGAATGTTATTCTCCATCTTGACAAAATATTAATTTCCTTGTGCCATCAATGTGCAATAAATATCTTTCTTGCTCATTCTTGGTAACTATTTAGGGAAATTATTCTCATTGTATTTCCTTTTCCTTATAACTTTGTCAAAACCAACCTATGTGATTTCTCGTTGATATTCTTTTACTTCCGATCTCTTATAGAAATTCTGGAGGTGAAATACATATTCTTCTAATTCCAACAACTTGTTATATAATGTTCCAGGCTTAGTCCAAGAAATGCAAGATGTCCTCCCATTACTTATTGCAAGTATGTCATAAAATTAGAGTTTTGGATACTTGTCTCATGAATCTATAAATATCCCACATATGTGTTGGATGTTGTGTTTTCCTATTCTTCTTATCTTTTCTTTTCGTCTTCTTTGTCATGCTTGGCCTTGGTCCTAATAGAGCCTGCTTCTTGTTCTTTTTTTTATCTTCTCTTTCCCAACTACTTGCTCTTTGGTCTCTTACTCAATATTCTTCTTTCTCTATTTGGCCTTATGTACGTAGTTCATTTTTATGATAGCCTCTTCATAGGATTGGGATCTTTAGTATATATTTGTCCATGTTAATAACGCAACTTATAACCCAACATATTGAAATGGTTTACAACTATGCCTAGGGGATCATGTCTCTTGAGTCTTTCTGTAATATCCCCGGTTTCGACCCCGTTTGCATGATGTATATATTGTAATTAATCGTGGTGAGGAGCTCAAGGAAAAAGCCCCACCATCGATTTTGTTGTGCATGTTTCGGCAATAGGGATAGTTGCCGATGGTTTATCGTGCTATCCGGCACATTTTAATGTGGCATCATGTAAACCCGCACATCAATTAAAATAAACCACAACCAGCTACGGCAGTGCAACGTTGAATGAAAAGGGCATGGTTCCGAAGGATAAGGGGTGGGGGATGTCAAACCTTGGTTTATGGGGAAAAACCCATGTTTTATTACCTTGTGGTTTTCTACCTTGTTGATTTGCCACCTTGTTGTCTCACCCAACCTTGGCAACCTCTTTAATGCTCAGCTGGTGGTTGAGGAGTTATGGCTGAGGGCATTTATTGCTGAAGTGGTGGTGGTTGTGGGAGGCTGTCAGCCTTACCCAATTGCCCACTCCACCCACGTTGGCCATTCTTCTCCCACACGCGCTCTTCCCTTCCACGGATTTTCCCCATTATTTTCCATGGTCGGTTGCTCTCACGCGATTTGGTCTGTTCATCCTCACGCAGAGGTCGAAGGTCTACTTGTTCCTCCCGTTGCTATGTGGATTCGCGCACAGAGAGACGTGCCGTGAATCCTTGCGCAGGCCTGAATCCTCACGCAGAGGTCGGGTATGTTTTTCCCCGTGTTTTGTGGTCTGGTGTAGGTTTCCCTCACACACAGACTGGTTGGGGTGTTCTATCCATGTGAGAGCCGTGCTAACTGTTTTGTTGGGGCTGTTGTTTCCCCACGTTTTGCTGGCCGTGGTTTAAACCCACGTATTGGGTTGCTGTTGATTTCACCCACGTCTTATGGGTTGGGGTGCTCAAATTCATTTTGGGTCACCGTTGATTTCCAATTCGTGGGCTGAGTTTCTGTGTTTCGGGACTGTGCATAGTCGCCATTGTTTTTACTTTGAAATTGGGCTGTTGCTGTTGTTTCCCTGGTCTGGGATGTTGTGGTTGAGCTGTTTTGGCCACGTTAGGGCCAAAACCAACTCTGGATTGTCCCTTGGACTTGAGCTGTGCTCCTCCATTGTTTGGGGTTGTCCCCTGTTGTTTATGACTTCTTCACAGAGCTGTGAAGGGATTGTTTGGCTGCTGGTATGCAGTGGTTGAACCTTGGACTGTACTGGCTTGGCCGATCTGTTGATGGCCTGATAAACCCAGCAGTGTTTGGTTTGGCTATTTGTGCCCCTTGGCTATGTATAAGCCTGCAATTGACCCTTATTCCGGAGGAATCATGCCCAGCTCGGGGGTGGCAGCGTTGCTGAGAGACTGATGAGCTCGCTGGCCTACGGTTGGGTGGAACGTTGCAGCGACGTAGCTGGTTGCGGGTGAATTCTTCATCAAAAGATAAGTGTTGTTACTTCTCCTCTGCAATTTATATACTGCATTATGTGAAATGATGAACATGATGAATGCTGGAATTGTATATGTGTTGCTTCCGCTGTGTGAATGTTGATTCATTATGCATCTGTGTATGCCTATAAGTTTTAATCCCAACATTTAATTTCTGTTTTATGCTCATGGGCTATTTGCCCGGCTGTGTTTGATGTGTTCGTCGTGTCCTCTTCGCCGGTTGAGGGACGGGGACGTGACAGAGTGGTATCAGAGCTCTGGGTTGCAGCAATGGGCCTCTATGGGCCAAGAAAGAGACACTAATAGAGGGCAGAATTACCCTCTATGTCCAGCAGAACAGCAGTGAGCAAACAAATTTAGAAAAATGGTCTAAGTGTGAGCAGTCGGACCACTGGAGGAAGTGGAATTCCGCCGTTGCGGAAGGATTGGATAAGTCGACTTCCGCTGTTGCGAAAGGATTGGCGAAGTTCCCCGACCGACGTTGCGGACAGCGAAGTGATCTACGTCCGACGTAAGAATCATCCGACTTCCGATGTGCAAAGACCGCCGACAGCCGACGCGGTCGAAGAAAAATTTGTCTAAGCATTGAAGCAATCGGAAGGGAAAGTGGTCCGACGTCCGATGTTACGAATGTCCTCCGACGTTCGATGTTCAACTTGCTCTAAGCGCCAAATCGGAAGAGCCGGTGAAGTGGGCGTTCGCCGTTGCGGATGAATGGGTGAAGTTTTTCGTCCGCCGTTGCGGAGGCCCAAACGGTTAAGTCTTCCGATGGGAGATTCCCCCGATCGCCGACACGTCAAAAGGGGTTAAGGCTCAAATATAGTTCGCCAATCGGAAGAGTTGACGAAGTAGACGTCCGTCGTTGCGGAAGCTAAAGACATCCGACTTCCGATGTGGAGATGCTTCTGACGTCCGACGTCCGATGTGGAGATGCTTCCGACGTCCGACGTAAGTGCTAAATCGGAAGATGTCAAGGTTTGCGTGTCCGCTGTTGCGGAAGGTTGGAACTTCCGGGGAGCTGCCGTTGCGGAAGGTTGGAACTTCCGGGGAGCCGATTCAGCAGAAGGGAGAATGGTAGAGGAGCCGATTCGGCGGAAGGAACAATGGTTCAGTGAATTTCAGGGCTGGAAAATGAGAAAATGGCAGCGAGCTAATGCACCAGATTGCGCGAAAAACATAGATTTACCAAACAAACAAAAAATGAGGGCGCTGCCCTCGACCCGCCCTGTAGTGGCTCAGGGAAGCCACAAGGGGGCAAGCCCCCTTGACCCCCGTCGTCCCTTGAGACAGTCGTTCTTATGAGAAGGAAAATCCTGTGTTTTGGGAAAGAGTTTGAATCAGAGGGATTTCACAAAGGACAAAGGGGATGCCGAAAATGCAGCTGCCGAAATGGCTCTAAGATCATTAGAAGAATGTGAAAATTCTACATTGCAGTGGTGTAATGAAAATGCAAGGATTTGGTGAAAGTATTCATTCTTAGAGGTGGTGTGGTTTTCACATCCAAGGTCGGAATGAAGCATGTGAATAGGCGTTGGAAAGCTTATCCAGCAAAGAACAAGGATAAGTGACCGGAATCTGAGCATGAAGCACAAAAATGCTAATGATGACCGCTGTCATCAAATGGACAAATCTGGACAGTTGCATGCCGAGGGGCAGCAAGGACTGTGAAGTCAACCAGCTGCTGTGTGGAAGAGGAATTCCACGAGAAGATGAGGGATTTGAAAGGGAAGTTTTCATTAAAACCCTGTCTTTCTAATTATAACTACATTTCCTAAGTTTATGTTTGAAATGCATGAGGGTATGTATTGCATGCATAGGACATTGCATGATTGGTAAGAATATTGAAAAATATATATATGTACAATGAACCACTAATGATAATCATTGTTTTGATGTTGGCATTAGTGGAAAAACCAACGATGACATGGACCTGGATGAATATGTTGCTGATGCTGATGAATGAGACCAGCAACCCTCTGGAGAAGGGATAAGGCAACAAGTCCATGACAAAATTTGGTGAGCAAATGCTGCAATCTCCTACAAGGACCAACCAAATTGGTCATGGAAAGGGTGTAAGTACGACCCATGCAGGTAAGAGTTTGCTTATGACAAATTCCATGGATTGGTCCAGGTAAGAGACCTCATACCATGTGAATATGGGAATGTAGAAAGGTGTCATGCCTATACATGATTAATGATATTGATTATAGTAATGCATCCTATATGAGGTAGCCATGGTTAGGCCATGGTATGGTTGAATGCAGAAGTATTCCTAAATCAATGCAAGGTAGCGTTGAATGGACATGCATTAAGAAGATTTTATGAATCTTGTTGTTATGCATTGAATGTATGCCTATGAAGGGTGTGAATGACTGACTGCATAAGTGTAGGTGAAATGTTGTGATGTATGGCATGAATGCATTGAGATGAGTGCATGTGAAATTATGAATAACTAATAGCTGAAATGATGAATTAATGATAATTCTGGAACCATTTCAGAGGTTGCTATGAATGCAGGATAGTCATGATCAATTGGCTGCCAGAAATACTCTATTGGAGAGCAAGGTGGTATGAATGATACGCCTGTGAAGTAAGGAGTATCTAACCACTTCATTTAATTGCATGAATGATATGACTATACCTTGCAATGTTAGTATGATGATGATTGCATGAAGTAAATGAGCTTTGAGAACACTGATGTGACTAACCTTTGAAGTATTTGAATTTTATAAATTCTGAAAATGCTTCAGTGATGGTTGTAGCAATGAGATAGTATATTCATACTTACCAAGTGTTTGGTTGATGGAAGCTCATGTTTCAGGTAGATTATTTTGAGAATGGCATTGAGAGGTAAGATCCTGACCAATGTTGGAATCTACCACTGGTA
>LPNX010228926.1:0-11525 GCA_001517045.1 Pseudotsuga menziesii | reverse complement strand
TATTCATTCAAAATAATGTTCAAGCTGAAGAAAATTCAAGTGCTATTGAACAAAACATTTCTAGATGAGTACAGAGCCAAGGAATTCAATCTAGTAAAATAATTGAAAGATTGGTGGACTGAATATAAGGCCTTCTTAGAAAAGAATAATTGGATGTATTCTACCACTACTACATTTCGACCAAAAATTCGACGGCCATACTGTCGGATTTTCGACACTTCCATGTCGCATGTACGACACTATGATTTTTTTTAAGCGTCGGTGAATTTTCGTCGGTTATCTGACATCTTTGCAATCCGTCGGTTAAACGACATCTCAGTTTACCGTAGGTTAAGCGACGGTTGAGAATTTTTTTTTAAAAGAAACTACACTTTACAGGCCATCGTTGTCGTCGCTTAACCAAAGAAAACCGTCGCTTAAGCGACAGGTATTGAATTTTTTTACAAAAAAAAAATACAAATTCTTTTCAGAATTGTGAAATACCATCTGAAATGTAATGGAGTAATGGAGTTGGATTTGGCATAGGTGGAGCATGCTGCTGCACTACCTGTTGCTCCATCTCCAGTTTTTGGCATGGGTGTATTTCTTCCTTCTTATCCGATTGGAATGATGCATCCATTTAGCATGCATCAACAAGGAATTCCACAAAACATACCACCATCTGGTGTCCAGGTTCCCCAACCTATGTTTGGACAATTCCAATCCATATCCGCTATTATTCCTCCACAACAGCTTATGACCCCTCAACAACATCAACAGGTATTTGTATTGCTACCTTGTTAGTACTTTGAGCTTAGAAATTTATACGATTCATGAGGCTAGTTTGATAGTTTGAATGAAAAAATTGCTCTTAGCAGTTTGCCATGTTTCTTTTAGCCAATTCAAAACAATCATCAATATTTGCATCAACATCAGCCTTCACAAGCCCTGCGATTTCCATTGAGATAGCAGTCACATCCTAACTACCAAGTGAATTCAAAATCACAAGTGCTGCATTCTAAGCATCAAGATTTGTAGACACATTCTCAGCAAAACCAAACTGGGGGTGATATTGTGGATGTACAAAAGGAACAACAGGTTGTGGCCTTGTCTATGTTTACGGCATGGTTCATTTTAGGGCATTTCTTAATCTGTGATTCTGTCCCATGGTTATAATTGGCTTCATGCAGTTATATGTAAACTTTATTTCAGTTTTTCCTGAGGTCATAGTTGAATAATAAAAGCAACCATCACAGGCACAAAAATTGAAGGAAAAACAGCAAGAACAAAATTTGTCGTCTCTTCTTCAGCAAGAATATAATGAGCATAATTCCCAACCATAGGAAGCTTCACGTGTACAACAAACGGATCAAACTTGTTAGTAGGAATCACAGGTAAATAAGTTCATTGAGAATTTGAGACTAACATGTTTCAACTTGTAATATTTTGTTGGAACAAAGATTAACTTTCAGGATTATTGTGGACTAGGCAATGCCAATTCATCTGCATTTTCAAACATCTAAGCAGAGTAGAAGATTGGATCAGCAGCAGTTGCCTGCTTTCTCTCAGAATCGGACCAAGATCCAGCAACCAAAAGGACAGATAGGAGTCCAGGACAGAGAATATGAATCACAGAATCTAACAAATTAACAAAGTAAATCCATTAATATGGAGCAGCTAGGCACATTGCCTCATGCATCTGTTTCTGTATCTCCAAGTCAGTGCTTTGGAGGATCGAGTCACTTTCAGCCAGGTGTACCTGATTGCAAAACAATCTCTGAGGCTACTGATCTACAAAGTTCTGCATTACAATCACCACATAAGTCATCTGCATTGGATGGATACAACAAAGCTTCTGATCCAGTCCTTTTTGATGAAAGATCATTGTTGGCATGCTTTGTTCGTGTGATTCCTGCAGAAGCCAGTGCACGCATCAGAATTAGTTCAACTGTAAGTTTAATTGTAATTGCTAGCGCATAGTTAATTTCTCATTGTTAAATGGACCATATTATGTCAAATACTATCTAGTATATTGGTTGAATATCAAATGATTGATCCATGGCAAATTTACCTATGCGCTACATGAGGATATTCTGTAATATATTCTATACTTGAATTATTTGTATTAAAGATCTAATAGTTTGGGCATTTCTTTCACACACTTTAAACAGTCTCATAGTCTTCTTTGATTTCATGTGTAATCAGCCTCATGTTACAATAGAAAAATGCTTGCTACTCTAATTAGTTTTTATGTTTACAGCTACCAAATAGACTAGGGAAAATGCTTGCCCCTCATCATTGTCACGATTACAAGAAACAATATGGCCGGATTGATGAATTTGTAGCTTCTCATCCTGAAGTGAGTCATGTGCATTCATTGGTTCCTTATGGTCATTTATTTCCCATTATAATTTACAGCATTCTTGCTATAGAAATTGAATACATATACTGTCTTTGATTTAGTTGTTTGTCATTGAGGGGGATTTAATACATCTACGGGAAGGAGCTCATGCTACGATATCTGCAACTACTGCTGTGGCAAAAGTTGCAACTGCAGCTTCTCCTATTGGAATAGGACGGTTGCCAACTGTAGCAGTCACTCCTGTAGCTCAATCTCAGGTGCATCGGTTAAGGAAGGGCATACTTATTAGTCCAAAGGATGCAAAAAACACTTCTTTAGATGCCTCATCTATGGTGCAGTTGGTTTCAACTTTTGGCACTCAATACCCACATTTACATGGGACGACATTGAAACAAAGTCAAGGTTCAGTAGTTAATGGAAGCAGTGACCAAAATCATGAGGTAGCTCATGCAGGTATAGAGAATTCCTCCATTTCCAAAGGAGATGGTCAACAAGCAGATGGATCAAATATAAACTCTAGGCTAGATGGATTGGCCATAAATTCAAGTACTGGAGCTACAGTAAATTTTGACAAGGCAGTTACAAATGGCTTTAAAAATACAGTGGCAAGTAATGGGAGAGTCAGAATGTCTTTTCCAAATAGACAAGGAAGGTATGTTATTTTCCTGTAATTTGGCCTGAAAAATTCAATATGCTTCAAAATTCTTTTGTTTTATTCACTTGTCATCTATTTGTAGTGTAATTTATGAAGCAATCTTAGAAGCTTGTTCCTCTTTTATCAGGTTAATAGGATATGTTAAGCAGGAATTTGTCAATCGTCCTCAGACACAAGAGAGTCGTATTACTAGAATCGACGCTCCCACTGCATCAATAAGGTAAGCCTGTAAGGTTTTCCTCAGCAAGTTTTGCATCATTTCTTTAATTTGAATATGGTAATATTCTAAACTTAGACTTAGTATTGTTATGATTTATATTTGACACACTGTATGGGATTTCTTCCAGGTAATGGCGGGTTCATGCCCTCAATTTGAAACTTCTGATGAGCTTTCGAAGGGCTAGGAAATTTATTCTGCAGCAGATACAGCATACGGGCATTTAGGTTGCCTATGAATTGTACCCTTTTGGCTGTGTAACCATCATGAAAAGCTTTTGTTTTGTACTCTCTAGTTTAATTTAATTTTTTGGTTTCTGGCGAGGAATGTTTATGGTAGATGGCTAAATTTATTGGAGGAGATGCAATGCTTGGGCTTCTGAGATTCTCCTCTTGCTCATATTCCTTGATTAGAGAGATTGTTTATGGTGTTGTTGATAGAGTTTTCTAATTTTAACTAGGTTTGTCAACTTCTAATGCATTCATTTATTTATGTGGAATGCTCTTCCAGGAAACCCACCAGGCACTTTTCCCTTCTGTTCAAGGATGGTACTCAGTGCTCAAGTTCCAAGCACCTTTTCCCTAGTGAATGGAAAAGAGTTGAACCTATGACCTCCCCTACGTCGGGGGAGAAATCTCACGTTTTTCTCATGATCACTTGAGTTAACACCTTGAGCTACTTATGTCAATGTTCCCCCAAGTATTTGGAACACGGGAGGGGGGAAAGACACACTGGGGACGTGTGGAAACCACCCCTAAATTTTAGGGGGATGTCGAGGTCATAAAAGTTATAAAAAATATAAAAATTATAAATCCTAGCAATAACAACTCATCCCATGTAAATATAGTTTAAGTTGATTTCTGTATATACAATCTAATTCTTCAATGATTAAACACACTTCAACATTGTAATGGGGAAATGTGACTTGAGGACTATTTCTTCATGATTCCAGAGGGCATCACATTATTTGAGGCTTTCAAGTCCAACATACAACTATGCAAGAATGAACTATTAATCCTATATTAGGATCCTCTTCATCAATAGCACCCTGTGCCCACCCCATCTAGGTTCGTAGCCCTTGCCTCTACTTTGAATCTCGAAGTTGATCCTTGAAGGACGTTACTCAACACCCTACAATTTTGACGAAATTTCCTAAACCAAACATTAAAATAAGGTAGAACTATAAAGAAATTTCCCATGTTTAATAAGTGATTTTGGTTGACTAAAGGGTACATTTTGATTAAAGGTCATGATAGAGGAGTTCAACAATTGCCTCAACCAACATCAAGGTACATAGAGAGGTTGATGTGCTTGATTAACTTCCCAATCCCTTAACCTCATACGTGATAAAATCCATTGGAAACATTGCTATCCTGAAATCCTGAACCTCATATGAACTTTGATGAGGTGGGAACCACCCAAACATTCTGAAACAGTTAATGGTAATGCTAAAAATTTAAGTAAAAGTGGTATTTTCCTTAACTTCCATTTAAAGAAAATACCACATTTACTTCAAAAATTTACCATTACTACTGAACACCTCCAGCAGGAAAACACACAACATATTCCCTGATTCATTCTTCTTTTGAACTCTATCGCGTTGCCTAGATGCCCTCCACTTCACCGTTATGCGCTTCAACACAGGTTGACAAGCTCCTCCCCGTGGTTTTTCAAGTTTCACCAAATTGGGGACAAGGAGAAACATTTTGCCAAGAGCCCCCAAGTTCCTAGGCCATGGGGAGCGGGTGGGGCATGCCCCCAACCCTGGGGAACGTGTACCTGTGTAACACTGGCTTATGTCCATGTCTGTTCTAAAATTATTAGCATGAGTTGGGAGGTGACAACTCTTTTGTGGTACATAAGGTTAGCTGGGAACAATTGTAAGCATAATTTTGAAATTAGTCATGAAATTGGGGACATTGATGGAATTGGAAACAATTGAATTGTTGGGACGCTGGAAACCAAGGCATTTTGGAAAGCTGGGAATCGAGACATTCTGAAGACTGTGGCAACACTTCTGATACATATGTTAAAACATAATCACTCCGATCTTGATTCGTTGAATGGCCTTTCCGCTGCTGCACGGGGTTACCCACATGGAATCTCAACCATAACAGGAGCATGATTTGTAAGTTCCTAACCAGGAGGAAGCTTCATCAGAAACAATTGTAAGCATAAGTTTGTAATTATTAGAGGTCTTTCTGTTGGGAAGGGACTGTGCCACGGGTGATCATTTGGATCCTAGTTAAATGATCAAATTATTCAGTGGAGTTCAAATTATGCTCTTGGCATTGTATAATATATTGCATTATGTTGCATACTTTTCATCTTAATGCATTTACATTCTTATGATTTTAGTTTGACCATTATAGATGATACTATACATAAGAATTTGCATGGTCTGCCTGAATATTGCAGTGCTTCAAAATTTTGAACAGGTAGGCTTACCAATACTATACTAATTATGGTATGGTATTATATTACTAGGCGTGTACATCATGGACAATATTCCTGCTCTTCAAAGTGCTTTATAGTTATTTTTCGATAGTCTCTTGACATTTTTTTCCCAGAAAAAAAAGATTGTATTTCTTTCTAAGATGAAGGAGATACATTTTGTATATATGCTTTGAAGCATTGCTAGAGAGTCGTTACATTAGTCATCTCTGATGAAGAACAAAATTTAGAACTGAATTAAATACAAATCCAGCTTCGTTGATGGTACACTTTTCCTCTTAGGGTTCAAATTCTCTTACTCCATACATACTCAAGGCTATAATCAGATCCCCACAACTCTTGATATATCCATTATAAGGTATTGCAATGTTTCCAAAACAAAGATTTTAACAATTCCTCCAATGCAGCCTGATATTACAGTTCTAGGGTGGAACAGCCTTGCAACATATTCAGAAGCCGGAGCAGCAACTGAGGTTCCCTGTGATTAAAGACATGTTCCCTTCAATATTCTTTCTGGCACATCTATGTCCTACCTACATATCGTTGGTATTGCGGCTTTATTAAAGACAACAAATCCTAATTGGAGCCCAGCAACCATCAAGTTTGCCATTATGACTACAGGCGTACTGTATCTCAAACCTATTGATCAAAGCTATGTATCTCAAACCTATTGTTAAAATTGAAAACCCCACTTTGAATATTAAGCTGAGTATGAACAAATATGGGCAGAAAAAAGCTTTTAATTTTGTGGAGAACCGTTTGATTGGCATAACGATTATATCCCTGAAATTAACACTGGAATTTGACTTGAAACAAAGTCACAATCAAACAAAGTGATACCTTATATATATTGTAAAGACCACATGCAGAGGGATGTACCTGAGTTATAGAAGTATGTGGACCACCCTGAATAACAATACGGTAAACCATGTGCAACAATATGGTAATTCAATCCAGACATACCTCAAATCAAATCCAGACATACCTCAAATCATGCAAGAACGAATCGCTCACGAAACCTTCACCATGGCTACCTTGCAAACCTGAAGAATGGGGTCACAGAAAAACAAAAGGGCAAATGAAATAGGCATGTCTCCATGATATTGACCGGAGCATAGTGAAAAACCCTTCCCCCGTCTAAAAGAAATAAAGTTGAAAGCAATCATGAAGATAACATACCTGTGAACTCGAAATCAGACCGCCATAGGAAGATAATAGACCCATGAACTTGAAATCACACTGCCATGCGAAGATATCAGACCCATCACTTTGAATCTAGTGGCTCCATCTCCTTGGTAGCACCACGGTAGTGCTCGTCGTAGTCTCCACTCCATTAGTTCTCTGGTGCTCAGCTGCTTCTACTCAAAAATCAATAAAAATACCCTGAAATATGATATTTCCCTTTGGAATGCTAAACCCCCCCTCCCCCTTAATATAGGGTACAATATATTTTTAAAATGGAAAACTATACTTTGTTCGCCCGATTGGCCATGCAGCAACTGACCGCTTTGAAATTTATGGCCTGATAAAAGTAGTTCGCAAGCTCGCGAGCCCACCCACCTTCGAAGATTATAGGGGTTTGTCTTCCCAGATAGCCAACGCACCCACAGATGTAGAAATTGTTTAACAACAACCTATGCAACATGAGCTCACTCACCCCAGGCCGCTATGGCGTATTCTTCGTATGAATTTGGTGAATGAAGCCCTGTGTGGCCTGCGTATCCTTGGTATAAATTAGGTGAACGAAGCCGTTCTGCCCTTCAGAGATACATCCTCAACCTAAGCCGCTCAAAATCAAAGAATATGGATGGAAAATTGCCCCAAAATTTTCCTTCCCGCGCGTTCCAAAATTTGCCTTCCCGCATTTTAATTTTTTTCCTTTTGTCTTATTAGCGACGAAAATTAGAAATATAAATATTAAAAAATAAATAAAATATAGAAATGTTAAGATTGAGACATTATGAAATGTTTGTCTTAAATTATCCTCTTAAACCCCTCCTCCTCCTCCATGTACTAGTGATAAAATAATGCAGGCTCAACACGTGTTTCAACCTACATGTAATATAAAAACTCTGCTGGGCTCTCTGAACGTTAAAGACACTGCACTTTTACCAGTGGAATTGTTTTAGTTTTAGTTTTGACAAACATTTGTCTCTCTATCCACAAATTCTGGAATTTGAACATAAATTTTTCTCCATGCGAAACCGTGGAAAACCAATCTCTATCGACGAAATATGCAAGTTGAACGGTAATTTTTCCATGAAATTGCGTCGGTATAGAGACGGTGATCGTGAAAAGCCACCCAGGGTTTCGACGGTTTTGTAATACCCGTGACGAAAGTTCGTCGATATTGCGACGAAACCAGGAAATTTAAAAAAATTAAAAACCGTGGAAAGGCACATTCTTTTCCACGGTTTTGGATCTTCAATAAGTGCTTGTGATTGATGTGCAATCTCATGGACCTTTTAATTCCGTTTTAGACCATATTTAATCAGCGCTACAGAGCATATTTCCAGAAGGTAATTCCGAGCCACAAACTGGAGAAAACCTACCATGTGATTTGATGTTTTAGGGATGAGTTTTAGGGATGTGATTAAATCTGCCCAAGTGGCCTTAAGGAAATTCCTGCCATGCCTCATAGGATGGTGTGAAAAATGTATTGAGAATATGAGTCTCTAGATTGTTGTATGGAGCATACAACCATCTCACTTCCCTCACCAAACTACAACATATATTTAAGGAAGAATTGGTCCCAACAACCTTGGTCAAAATTGGTCCACAACTACATTTCGACCAAAAATTCGATGGCCGTATTGTCAGATTTCAATACACACAAACGACTTCAATACCTGCTATGAAACACACTATCCAGTGAGTTTGGTTATTCGGAAACGAGGCGTTCTACTAGAGGATTTGTAGGAACCTTCTGTAGATGCTAAGAAGGATATGCTTCATGTTTATCATATCAGGGATAAGGATTGCAGGGTTTTTACAGTCCTCAGTTTCACAACTTATTTATACTGGGAGCTTTCTATCGTTATGGAGTGCTCCCCTTATTGTATCGATGTTCCAATATATTTTACCATTGTATTTCCTTTGCATAGATGCATGTCGGTCACGATTTTGATTCGGAAGGAAAGCAGCTGGAGACAACGAAAAGATAGGTTCATCGCAATATTATTTAGTATTTGTATAAATGCAAAGATTAGTTGTGTGAAATATTTATTGGGGTTGTGGATAGAACACAGATTAGTTATTTATTACGCGATGGATGAGATTCATTATGCATGGAGACTATTCCCTATGTAATGTAGCACATGAAAACACTATAAGAATCCATGATGATTCAGTCATTCAAACAGCTTCTTATATATTCAGTCATAAAACACCAAGCATTATTTAGAATTCTATACTAATATAAGACTATATTATACAATATATACTATATAATAAAATACTAACTATACATGCTAGAAAGAAAAGAAACACTTATAACTCTTTATTACATATTTAATAAGTAATACTAAAAAAATAATATACTATACTAATAGATAATAATCTAATATATATAATATATAATTGAATCTAATGGAATAATACTAACTGTACTAAACATATTTGGGTTTTTCTCTATTTATGCCACCAACCCTGCTGCTAATAGGTTTATTGTTTGGGAATGGATGGCTTCTTCACTCCCAACTACGAAATGGACCATTGGTGGGGATTTGAATATGGTGGAGCGGGCGAGCGATAGAGATAGTGGTGTTCGCAGTGTTATTTCAAGTTTGGAGAAGCAGGCATGGTCTTGATGCAAAGTTTATTGACATATGTTTGACCCTATTCGCAGAAAGAGGGATTTCAATTATGGGGTTGGTTCAGATGGTGCAACTTCCATAAAGGAAAATATAAGGTTTAGGGGCGATTGGATCACTTGTATGGGCTTTAGGATGGGAGTATATTCTATGGAAAGCTCCAACCAATTTCATTCCAATGGGATAATTAGTTATATAATCAGGCATAAAATAGGTGAATTTCCATAATTTACCAACCTTGCAAGTTGTCCGGCGAGAAAATCATTGTTGAGGGTTTGTCAACCAGCGTGTTACCTCTTGCTCTTTACTACAATAAATTGCAGGGTTCTCACTCTTCTTAGCATTCTCACAGCAACTTTCTTGCAAGGTTCTCACTCTCTTAGCATTCCCAGTGCCATCTTTCCAGGGTTTTCCAGAGTCTGTGTTCCCAACTTTCCACTTTTTCATCCCACTCACGGCTAGCCTGCTAGGGTTCTCCAAACTCTGTCTTCCCATCTTTATTCACGGTCCTATGAGTCCTATGAGGAGGAAGAGGACTTACAAATCTACACACAAAGCCTAGGCTATGCTATTCTGCTCTGCTATGCCGAGCTGATTCATGTAGGTTTAGGTCTGTTATGAGGGAGTAAGCTATCTACCCGACCATTTGCACCAGGCTCCATCTGACGCTGTCACCGTCAAGTGATAGCTTACTTTGTTACCTTTTAGTGAGACCAAGAACAATCGATTCCAACACCTACTTTCACACCAAGTGCGCTCTCAAATTCATCCATCCATAAATTTATCCATGAAAATTCTTGTTTTTTAAGTGCAAGTTTAAAATTGTAAGTTTTGATTGGAATTTTTATAAAAATTGCAAATGTATGTTTAAAACTGTATAATTTTAGTCAACTCCATAAAAATAACTGGAAAGATCTAAAACTTGGAACTTGGAACGTTTTACCAACTTCCTTGTAACAATTAATCAACTCCTTTGTTTGTTTTATGGAACCTGATCAAGGTTTAAACCTTGGATTCTTTATCCTTCATGATCACGAAGGTTAAAGTTTTAAACTAGCATACACACAGAACATTGGCGTTATCAAATCCATAACAATTGAATTTCAAATTACAAGTTTTTAGAACACGATTTCAGATTAGGTGAGTTCAGTCTGTAGATTCAATTTGATTTGGTAAATTAGTATTCTTCATTATTGCATTATACCCGAGTGTAATAATAGTTTGTTGTAGAATTGATCTGCAATGAAAATGCAAGAAAAGAAGCATCTGTTGTTCTTTTTATCACTGTCACAGAAAGTTAATGGAGTAATCTATTACCGGACGGAGTTAAGTGGGCCCCGGTGCAAATGGTCGGGTAGATAGCTTACTCCTGTTATGAGTGGGAGTTATCGGGAAGCGGTGTATTATGTGTTCTGCAATATTTATTCTACTCTTATTCTGTAGTTGTGCCTGAATTTTTATTTTTTTTAAAGTCAGGAAAGCAACCAGTAGCTTACCAGAGTCCTAAAAGACCGAACGCTTTTTCCAAGCAAAAGCATTGACGAGTCCTTGACCTCGTCTGGGAGTAAAGAGATGATTTTTTATACAAGCATTGGTCAAACCCTGTCCCTGTAGGGCGTGCATCAGGAGCATAATTTTGTTGTTGTTGGCCTCTATGTTCAGATGGATCTCTCATTAATTTTGTTCCACCTCATTGTGGGAACATCGATGAGCGGAAGCATAACCAACATAATCATATCATCGCCTGCTTACCTGCATCAAAATTGAACCACCCTAACTAGGGATAATATTTTTCGCTTTTCTTCTAAGAACCACCCAAAATTCCAGGTAGAGGGGAGGGCTCTAGCCCCTCCCAGAAATGTAAAGTTAAAATTGCCTTTCAAAAAAAGTTTAAATCTGAATTTTACCCTTCCAATTAAGAAATTCATAAATTATATTAACATTTAAAAAGAAGCGCAATATTTGAAATTACCCATCTATATAAAATTTTCAATATATTGAAATTCCTATTCTATAAAGTTCAACTCGTCATTCAACATATTGGAA
>LPNX010228917.1:205132-224274 GCA_001517045.1 Pseudotsuga menziesii | reverse complement strand
GCTCCATATTGAAAATATTCTCAAATAAGAATCATAATACATAATGATATAATGACTTCTTGTAAACAAAAATTCAAAAGGGCCTTATGTTAAAAGCCTATCAAATATTAGATAAGGTTGAAATCTTATTCACCAAACAAATCATTACCTCAGTTTCTTGAATGTGTGTATCTGTGCTACTGCTGCATCCTGGTGAACCCCATGAGGAAGCTTTTGTTTCTGCACAGTCATATTTGCCACATTTAACTGCTTTCAAAACTCTGGGCACACAATTTCAGTTATGACATAAACCAGAAAATTAATAAAACAGTCCATGAATTGCATCACCATCAAATCACAAAGAGCTTGCCCTAATAGGATTTATAATAAACAAAATTAACATCCGAATATCATACTTGAGAATATCATGTGCTTTGCAGGCCATTCACTTTTAACAATGTCATCATGAATACACTCACGTTGCTGTAGAACTCTTAACTAAGCACATGCTGGGAATATGCTCAATTCTCCAAGCTATCTGATCTTGTTGGAAGCAGGGACAACGGAGATATTTTTGTTCAGCAGCAATCTCCTGTTCCTGTCAACATATCCAGCTCAGAGGAACAAGCAGATGACAACAAGGAAGATCATGCCATGGTTAGTGGTCACAGTACCACTTAGCTCTTTCTTTACTTAGTTTTTTATGTATTTTTTTGTTAGTTATTACTCAGGCAATATGTCAAAATCTACAGTAGAATAGTAGTTAATAGTCCTATGTTAATAGTTTCTGGCTTTGGGTCAAAAATTTTTGGACAGATTACTATAAGAGGACTGTTAAAGCCATTTTTTTGACTGATGTAACCTTAGTTGTTGATTTCTATCAGCCTTTTATAAATGAAATCTTACCCGTTCTTTAAAAAAAATAGCAACAAGGTTTAAATGCCTACTACCTATATGAGATATAACAAAGATTTATTTCAATGGATTGATAACTAGATTTAAATCTCTTTATACAGTCAGCTTCTAAACTCTATGTGTTACCAACTTCAGGCCCCAAAGAAGCACCATAATCTCAGATTTGTTGTTATACTAGTGACCCATCTCTTCCATAACAAAAAGAGAACATTCCATCTGCATGCAAATCTTGCCACCTGCTCCTGTGTTCCACGGTTTTCTTTCTGAGACCCCATCAAAACAATGTCTATGGAAGGCCTCCAAAATTAAGCCAACCTAAAGTTTTATCAGAAGGCCCTCTCCATGTTCATGCATGTATCCAAGATTGAACATAGCCTGAGCATTTGACTGGGAATGAGCATGCATGTAAGCCTCCGCAGCACGCTCAAAATATCTGTCAGTGCCCTGCAAGGAAAGAACAAAAAGTCAAGAGCAACTCTCAAGACCTATACAAACTGCTTTGGCATTCATATTGAGGTCCCTTAAGAAAAGAGAAAATCACCCTGCCACAATAAAATCCGACAGCCCCAATTAAAAGTGTTGCATGCTCGTTACCCTGCTCTGATGCATGCCTCCAAAGGGTGTGTGCGCGTTGATGTCGTTCAACATCACTGCAAAAACCTGACTTTCCTATGCATATATCATATTCCCCAAACTTCTCAAGTATCCATGCAGCATTACTCTGTGCAAACTCATATCCAAGTTCATTTGGATCATGATAGATTCTAATATCCAATCAAAGACGAATCTGACAATCACACTGAAAAACAAAAGTGGACTGTGAGATGATTACATACTGAGGAATATTACTATCTGTTTGAACCAAAAGATGTTCATGCAACTGCAACAAAATCTCAAAAAGGTGTTCATCTCAAAGCAAATCATCTATATAAATGGGAAAAGAAGTCCCATGCTGAACACAACTATGAAGACAGAACATAATGACCACAGGAGAATGGAACAAAAAACACAGTTGAAGGACATCTTAGAATGAATAAATTTTGACTAGGTCCAAGGGACATTTACATGCAACAACCAAATATATCTGCCACAGAAACCGCCACAACCAAAGAAATAATTCAGCTCCAACACAACTGTGAACACGCAAAAATTTACCACAGGAGAATAGAATGCAGCCATTCAAAAGCACATAATGAAAATGTGAAATTCAGAGGTCCTTAACAAAATGTTCAAAGTCAGTTGTGGCTCACTGGATTGTAATTCAAAAAGGAAGATCTCTCTTTGAGAGAGTATGGTAGCCATAGGATGCTCGCAGGGATTATAAATTCCAAGAGGAACAAGACACAAAAAGAAGCTTTGATGGAGTGGATACTGAATGTAGATCAAAAGGCCAAAAAGAAAACTAGAATTTGTATAGAAGTCCTCATCACAGACTCTAATAATACCAACTGATGTAAGTGTACATTCAAAAGGCAGATTCAAAGAGGAAAAACAAAATGAAAAGGAACAAAAGCAAACTGCCAAAATGTAGATGCTTTATACTCTACATCACACACATAAAAATAGGTTTACAAGTACATAGAACCCGCTATACAAGATTGTGGACAGACACAAACTATGGGCTTGAAACTACTAACCAAGTCAAATATTAGGAACGAGTAAGATTAATCATTTACTAGTGTGTGCTATTGCAGCTAGTAGGTGACAAGAATGAATGACTTATAGTACATCTCTCAACTAATCTTCATGAGTCTCATCACACCCACAATTCAGTTGACCAATTGAAGAGAAAAAACAACGTCCTATTAGAAAAGTCCTACTCCTTGATACCAATTGAAGAAAAGCTCCCACCATATGACCATTCTTGGGTGCCAGATAACCAGAAGTGGCAGATTCAGGCCGATAGCCATCATCAAGCTCCAGATAACCAGAACTAGCAGCTTCAGGTTATGTTTCTAAAATATATTGTATACAGTGAGTGATCACAAAGTCAGCTCTCTACATGACCGGCAATGAAAGAAACAAATGCAATAGCTAAATGATGATGAGTCAGCCATAACGAGTTCATGGATGGATTCCTCACTATTCATTCTATGTTTCAATAGTTAAGTCAACTAGTGAGTTAAATTTTGAAAACCTTTATATCACAGTTTTGGGGTTGTAAGACCATAATTTGTTTTAGATTTTCAGGCCTTAGAACCTTGGAACAGTTATTGGTCCGAATTATGGTCACTTGACTTTCGAGAAAAACTGTTGGGCCTATGCGCAATACTGTGCATTATACAATCTCTGCTAAGGGACCTATACTAATAAAAAAAAATATGTTTCTCGAGCATGGCAAAATTCTCCTTTTCCAAACAAAGAAAAAAATAAATCTCTATATAGTTATAGACTGTCCCAGATTTTGGCTCTAAAGTTATCTGTTCAGTAAAACTCATATTACGCCCTTGTATCTTCTGGAAATATCTATTGCAAGTTGCAATAAAATAAAAATAAATACCAAATCATTTCCAGTTAATTTTCATTGCTGCCTGTCCCTCTTTTGATTCATAATAATGAGCACCAATTTCATATTTGTGACTCCATAATTATTAATAATCGTAGCAGATAACTTTGTCCATTGTACTTGAGCAAGAAATATGAAACTATTTACAATGAAAATTCATTGATGCGCAACTGCAAATGTACTATTAAATAGGAAAGGTTTGAAGCAAGCAATTATACACAGCTACAACTAAAAAAGGGGAAAGAACTTTCAAATCACCTTAACAGAAATTAACTGAGCTTCATAAAGATAAGAATTTAAAATCTAGAAAAGCCAAAGGTTTGTGTTTATGCATTCAAAAATTGAGACAAATTGTCTACTGAAAATAATAATCAGAAATGGGTGTACTCAAGTTGGAAGTAGGTGAGATGCTCACAAGGTAAGCAGTATTCATACTTTTTGATCCACTCCTGTTTCAATTGCTTCAATGAATCTCTACATTATGCATGTTGATGAACACTGCATTGTGAGATGACATCTGTTCTTTTCATCCAGTGGCAGCAGAGCAATTATTACAAAAATTTATGGTGAAACTTTTTATTTTGATTCATATGAGTATAGGCTAAATGCTAGTCTTGTGGAGATTCCTCATGATTTGTAGGCAATGCCAATTGCAAAATAAAAGCACAAATTGTGATCTTTTACTAATTTTAATGAAATCAAAGTTTATTTAAGGAAAAAGAAATGGTTTCTATGCTCTTGGAAATGATCATTGAATTGCAAGACAATATGGGATAATATAATTATAATATTTTCATTTGTAAATATCATAAACTTTAAAATGCAGCAGAGAAATTTGAATTTCAAATATTAAAAAAGACTGCTATCACAAATGGATTTGGCTATGGATAAATTTCTTGAACATTTTCATTTTTGTAATCTTCCAATTTACACTTTAGTCTCAAAGGGTAACAGATGCACTTGACTGCTCATAAGCATAACCCTAGATTACCAATATCCAAATTGAAAGAAAACAAATGAAAAGCATACCGTGAACTTGGGAAGGCGAATTTTATAAACGTCAACCAGCTCCATCATGAGATCAAACAAATTAGAGAAAGGATTGTCCAACACCATCCCAGCAATTGATGGATCCTCTGCTCCATAGAGAAGGCTACAACAGAACAAGGCTTTAGACACTGAATGCAATCCATATAACTTGCTTTCCCTTAATTTCTAAAGTAGAAAATTGTATAATTCACTATCCACTATGGACTTGTGTCAAATAATTGCTACAATGTAATCTAACATTTGTAAGTCATTTTGTACTTGCAGTCAATTATGCATCCCACAATGGCCATGTTGTGCAGCTCATCTGAACCTCACTTGGCCATTGGGCTCACACTGTGCAGGTCCATATGGTCCCTTAGACGAGTGGACGTAACAAGCAAATCCACATTATCTTTTAGTGTGTATATGGTTATGTATGTACATTGTATATGTGTTTATATTATCTACCATATGTAATATATAATCTATAAATTATAATGTATACTAATGACCAAGTGTTAAGACTGCCAAATTCATAATATGGACATTGAATTGTTGATAACTAATCATTTTGTTTTGAGTAGTGTTAGTTGAATAGACCGCTAAAATCTCTTTGTTCCCAAAAACCATATTTTTACAGTAACATCTCTTCCATATGAGAACTTGTCTAATGTTCGATCAACAGAAAAGTTTAATGAAGGACATCTTCTACTAACACAATATCAGGAGAGCATAGAAAGGCACAGACTACACTAAATGTTAATATAACAACTTCTATGGATCCTGATGATGAGCAGAGGTTCCACTCGAAATATGTCATCAGCTCCAACTTTCAACACAGTGAATCCAGAAGGCTTAATTCAATGTTATCCACTGTGGAAACATCCAATCTCAGAAACTTCAGTCTTCTGTGTAAACTGTTTGATATTCCTATTTATCCACAAATACTACAAATCTCACAAAATATGAGAAGGAGAGAGAAAACATGGTAGATAACCAATGTACATGAAGCACCAAAATTAACCTACAACAGAAATGTAAGAGAGAATACCCACATGCTGTCCTGTTCAAGATCTTCGGTGACCTGGTTCAAAAAGTCCAATGAAAACATGTGCAAGCATACCTGTCATGTTAAGAAGGGCCAATTAAGCCAGAAGTTATGCACAACCATCAAGATAAAAAATTAACAAGAAATTTACTACTCACTAGTAATACACAAAGGCAAAATTATAACAACAAAGTATTCTCACATACATATAACCCAAAAACAATTTTACCAGTAACAAGAGTCGTAAATATGTACAGTCTCATTGAGAGACCTCATGTCAACTTAGGAATGGTACTTACATAACATAAAATAAACCATAAAATCTATTTCTTATCATTTACAAGTTATATCCCATTATAATAAAGGGCAGATGAGCACACACAAATAGCGATACTAAGTGAAGTCACTTACACTATGTCAGACATCGTAATTACACACAAATAGCTATACTAAGTGAAGTCTCTTTCCAGGTAACCCCAAAGAAATGCTATGCCCATCCAAATTCCCAACAGTTTGTTTATAATCCTTAACCACAACAGATCTTCATATATTTCTATAAAGGCAGCATTTCTAAGTGACAGGCAAACAATCTACAAATGGAAAAGGTTTAAGAATAGAAAGAATTGTAAAGAGAAAAAAATTAGCATTCACTGCAACTGTTTCACCATGTTAACATATGGCTAGTAGCCTAAAGTTCGAACTTAGAAGTACTTAACAATGTTAACTTATGGCTTTTCAAAATTTTGTAGATCCATCACCATATATGTATCCTGATAACTTAGGTTTTACAAAGGAATATTAAAACTATAATGAGATTTGATCCCTATATTGCAAAGTCACGGGTTCAATTTTCAAAATATGGTGACTCTGAGAAGGCTAAAGAGACTGACACAAGTTACAACCTTCCACACAGATCAATCCCAGTGAAGAAGAAAATCTGAGGGGTTACTGTATGAAACATATTCAAAAAAGAACTAAGATAGTACTGACAGGCAAGCAATGAACAAACACAAAAGAACATAGGAAGAAAATTCAGAGCTAACATCGTGAATTTCTCATTGGCCTGAATTATTTTTTCCCCACTTAGAAGCATTCTAGGCTAACTGCATCTCTGATTAATATTTCTAAGCTGCAGTAGGAAGCTCAGCTAATTCAATCTCTTGAACAGAAATTCATTATTAAGGACAGACACTAAATTAGCTGCTGCATGAGAAGAAGAAAATTCAAAAAATACAAATATCACAATTTAGTTTATACCTTTTAGAAGCTTCCATGCCATTCGCTGGGAAACATAATGCACAACAAGTCTTTCAAGCACCCGTCTTGTTGTAAGCATAGCAGTCTGGAAAACCACAAAAATAACACAGTTAAAACAAAAAATCCATTTAAAACGTCCATGACATCTGGTGTGGCTTTGGCACATACACAATTCATGAACAGTCACAACTGGAGAATTACTCACACAATACATATATTCCATTCATTAAATCAAAATCACAGTGCTCTGTTTTAGAAAATCCATCTTGTTAGCCATATATTGAGATAATTTTCTAATTCTAAATTTGTAGCCAATTTCGGGTGTATTTCATACACTTCTACCAATTTGCACTTGTAATAAGGAGATGGAACCCTAAATTTTTGTCTGGCATATTTCATTATTCCAAAATTGAGGGTCTTTTTGTTGGGCATATCACCTTTCTAAAGCTAAAAGTTCCACAACCCCATTGATAGATAATGCATTGTCATAGTTCCAACAGACTATAGAAACCTTCTTTTACATCCTATTATCATATCTTTCTCTCTTCGAAAAAATACCAAATGTAATATGAGAACCAACAAGTTGAGAGAAATGGATGCGCTCTCCTCTACGCTTCTCCACAGCTAGGGTTTTGCCCTAGCCGCTACAGAACTGTCTCCATTTCCCCCCTACAAGTTCACACCATGTCATCCATGGAGTCAAACTCCCTCAAGCCTAGATTGCCCAGCCAAGGATTGATACCTTCGAACCTAAATTAAGCTGCTTCTTTCCCATTCACCATCAGTCCTTCAGTCATTGTAAAGGGAAAATTGTCATTTAACAATGTTGTTTCATCTTCAGACTTACATAGCTTTGCTCGGTGCTCTGTTTCTGTGGAAAAGGATGCCACAAATCCCACACAAACTGATTCCTATCATAAGCATGGACTTGTTTGTTGATTTCTAACTGATGGCATACATTGATAGATCTGCACAACTGGGCTTATCAAAGCTGGAAGCCCCTTCTATCGGAGGAGGGCTTATTTCTACCCATGTCCACCATATTTCTCCATTGTTGAGTTTGATGCAGCAGCTGATAGGGATCAGCTGCTCTCTGAATGAAGCCCCAGTAACCTACCTTTAACACCTCAGTGAATTGTTTAACCTCAGTTCCACTGTGTAAGGAAACCCTAACCTTTCCCTACAATTCTAGCCTCTTGAGACACTGGCAGAGATTGAAAATGGCATAGGCAAAGTTCGTTACTGCAGACCTAAAACAACAGAAAGACAATGGACAACCTCTGCAAGGATTTGTGTTGAAATGGATCTTTCCAAAAGCCTTCCTGAAGTGATATGTGGAAAGTTGAAATGGAATCTTGACTATGAGCATGTTACCTTCTGTTGCCAATCTTGTTTTGTTGTTGAGCACACAATCACCTCTTGCCCTAATCACAAACATGTTCATGACCTGGGGAAGCGAAGCAAGGTAGACCCCATGCCAAAAGGAAATCCAATCAGAAGCCTACATGGTGGAACAGTGCCAATGCAAACCACCAACTGATAGAAATGGAGAATGAAGTAGAAAAGGCCTGCCCATTACTCCACCAAAAGGCATCCACTCCAGAAACTGCACTCAAAGTTGCATCGATCCATACCAATTCTAAAGCAACCCCCTCTCAGAAAGAATGTAGCAGCCAAGGGAAGGAGAGACCTATGGAGAAAGTAGAACCTGCTACGCAGGACAAATTAAACAATACTCCAATGGAGAAACTGAATATCATTCCAAGAAATGCAGCTAACCCTTGGAGAAAGGACCCAAGTTCCAACTCAATGGCAAGAAATCCAAAATGCACAATAAACGACGGTGCTATCATTCAGTACTTGACTCGATCTCAAAAAGGAATTTACCAAAATGTACTGTCAAAGTCTACATCCCGCAACCTAGTTACAGCTGTAAATATGATAATGACTGTCGATACTATAAGGCATTTTAGTTTTTGCATGCATTTTCATCATATGGCTAATGTAAGCGTCGCTTAAGCGACGGTTCCTAGCGACGCTTAAGGGCCCTATATAATCATAGTTGAAAGGTGAAGGAAAGTTGTTTCTTAACCGACGGTTATGAAAATATCCGTCGCTTAAGCGACGCTTGTGGCCACATTTACAAAAAAAAAAATTATCCTTGTGATTTTTTATTAGTTTAAAAAGAGAAATCCACGCGCTGTCGGATTTTTCCGTCGGATTTTGGATCGAAATGTAGTAGTGTGTCCCTTGAGGATACTTGATGGATCAAGTTATCTTTGATGAATTCAACTATGATCCTTTTATCTATGATCATATCCTTCGTATACTTGGACTTGGATTCAGCTTCTTCTGGTTCTTCCACTTCCTCCTTTACAAATATTTCTAGATCATTTTCTTGTAGGATGAGCATGATCCTATTCTTCCATGATCTGAATATTTCAACATGTTATACCAAAATCCTGTCACCATCATGTGATAAGACATTTGACATACCTACTTTCCCTGAATCCCAACTTCTGGAGTGAAAACTAAATGGTTTTTTATCAGTCTGTCACACAAATTCCCAGCACTGCTCATGCCCCTTTATCCAAGAGCAGTATCCCTATTCACACCACTTTTCATCGATTATCCACAAGCGGTGCCACCGCCTATCACCTTTGGTCCATAGGCAGTTACTACCATAACCGCTCTGTCATATAAGGAGAAGCACGGTACCCTGGGTAAAAAGGGAAAAAGAGAAGTTTCTCGAGGCATCTAGATGATAAGCCTCATGTACTACCTTATCCCTACTGTTGTGGGTCAGTTGAGCTTGAGATCCCTCATCCTAAGATCTTAGAGGCCACCTCACCCACTAATTTCTCAACCATCTCTATCCATTAAAGCCCTGTAAATATGAGCTCATAGCCATGGTTGAGGGGAGAACATTGAAGGTATTGTTATGTTGTTGGATTGATTCTTGGCCCAAGATCATTTGGAGAGAGCATAGAGAGCTAGAGTCGGAGCTTTTGGGGATGAAGAGCTAGTTTCATGGAGATGCATGTCAACACTAAGGCTTGGTTGTAAAATTCTTCATATTTCTAATGCAAGTTGATTTTCTATCCCATATATATTGTTGATGTTTGATTTCAGATATATATTTCTAGATTCCTTAGTCACTAGCATAGTTTAGTAGATCATATTCTGGTTGCTTTTATTCATTTCATGTTGATCTCTTTTACAGGTACATAGGTGAACTATCAAATTCTTGTATTCCATATATCTACAGTGTCTAGGGAGAGTTATCAGCCTCTGTGATCTATTTGTTCTGGATCTGAACCATTCAGACCAGTGGAACACCTTGCTGTCCATAGGAGGTGAAATATTCCAGATAACAAATCTGGAAACTCCGTTGGGGAGTAGTTGTATTCAGTTGTTCTGATCATCCTTAGTCTTCAACTCTTGTCCGAATCCAGGCTCTGTTTTCTTCAACTCTTTTCAGTTAGATCTACTTTCTGATTTGTATTATTTGGGTTTGAAATTTCCAAATCTGTTCAGATCTGAGTCATTTCGATTTTTTATGCTCTGTTACCACATTCAATTCGACAGTAGTTTCTTTGATCTAGTCTTTTTTGATCTGATCCATCGTTCTCTTTCTTGTTTTGGCCATCTACAGGGAACCGCAGCAATGCTTTGTACGAGGAGCAGTGCCACTGCCTGAACACAGTGAGCAGTAAGCGGTGCCACCACCTGTATCTGGTTTGCGAGGAGCGGTGCTGCTTTGGAAATGCTCTTACAACACCTACAAAGTGCGGTACCAGGTAGG
Source organism: Pseudotsuga menziesii (assembly GCA_001517045.1). Classification (NCBI taxonomy): domain Eukaryota; kingdom Viridiplantae; phylum Streptophyta; class Pinopsida; order Pinales; family Pinaceae; genus Pseudotsuga; species Pseudotsuga menziesii. The sequence goes on along the minus strand of LPNX010228917.1, from coordinate 213,735 downwards.
CATTAGTCCAAAACTCTCTTTCCTCATTTTTCTTTGTAAAAAATTGGAATTTTGATTGCTTTCAGTTCTGTTATCAGGCCTGTGTTATTGAATCTGATGTGTGTGGCTTGCTACTTTGATGGTTTAAGATTGATTTGAGTGGAATTTCAAAAATTTTGTTTAGTATTTTTTATTGTTCATCTGCTTCTTGCTTGTTGGTTGTGCTTAAAGAAGGATTACTTGTTTTTTGAAAGCTAGGGTGTTCATTGAACTCTCTTTTCGTTACATATATTGAAAGAAGAACACTAGATTAGCTTCTAGATTTCATTTCATGCTTGCATAGTAAACTTCTTTTTCTTCCCTTCAAAAAAGAAAAGTTTTGCTTGAGATTAAGACATCATATTTGAGCGTTGGATTTGGGTTGTCTGATTGGCTTCATAAGCTTTCAGGACCTTTATGATCTTTCATCTCTAATGCATATAGGACTATCTCAATCAAAATATAGAAAAAAAATTGGTAGTTTTAAGTTATATTTGCTTATGTTTTTAAGAAATTTGAAAAGTTAGAGTGCATTGGCATATAGGTGTGCTTGGTGTTGGTCTTTTAGGAAAAGAGATTCTCACCCTTCCCATTTTTCTTTCGAAAAGAAGAATTTGGTTTGTAAATGTGTTTGCTTGTCTTTGTTTTGATGTTCATGATTGTTGATTGGAATGATTTTTGGTTTTGAAACAAAAAGAAAAACACTATCTTCCCTCCCGTAAGTAGGCATATTGAACGGTAAAGTGAACATTTGCACAAGAATATTGCATGGTTTTACCTTTCTATCAAAACATCATGCATCCACCTAACCGTACAAGTTAAAATTAACGGTAGTTGTAGGTTAAATTTTATGTAGTAACTTGAGTGATAGGTTAGAGATGTGTTCGGGCATCATAAAATGTAGGAGCTGTCGTTATTTGTCAGCATTAAATTCTGGGACTCGTGCGGTTCTTCCACATACCGTCAGTATATCAAACGGCCTTTCATGTACCCTTGAGGTATATAGAAAGGTACTTCACGTACTCGATTGTATATCAGAAGGCCCCTTGTGTACGGTTATGCATTAGATAGCACTACTGCCGATTTGAGCTCGCACATACCTTGAGTATATCGGGAGACCCCACTAGGGTACCTTATCTATCTGAGAAAAGCCCTTTAGCCGTCTTGTTTGGAGCCATACACTAAAAACAACATTCAGGGAGATTACTACGCACGTACCCTCGAGGTATATCGTGAGTGGCACCTGCTTGACAATCCTAGGGAGAGACCTGAATTTTGAACTCCTCCTGTCATTTTAAGTCTGCTTGTTTTGACCTATAGTTTGAGTAGGGAAGTCTTTTGGTGTGTTTTTTCTAGATTTTCAGACCCTAGGTTAGATAGGAACTGTACACACTGGCTAAGTTAAGACAGTCCAGGAGAGTACGGGGCTTGCCACCTGATTTTACTTCTGTTTGCTACCACCTCCCAAGTGGGAGATAATGTTGTGGTGGAAAGTGGAGTAGCATATTCTTCACACTCACCCCCTTTGGTCCAATAGCCTTCCCAGGAAGATTCATAGTTCCATCCTCCCGTGGAAACTCATGTTGATGATACTCGTCCAAACTTTGGTCCTAATGCTCCTTTTTGGGAGACACCTATCGGACAGGCCATTGCCTCATTTGGCACCCGTGTAAGTTCTCCTGAGAGTGAAGAAGAACGCAGGCAATACTGTGCTGCTATCCTCCGTGCACAGGAGGTAGAAAAGAAGATTGACAACCTATTAGGCTCTTCACTAGTTCGTTCCACATTCCTTCCTGTCGGATATCATTCACTAGCCAATTCTATGAGACCCATTGAACCGATTATATATCATCCATCAACAACCCACAGCCCAGGTCAAATTTCCACCCCTCTCACCTCTTATGTTATGTCTGTTCCAAATCCTCCTAGGTATTTTGCATCTAGGGTCCAACCTTCAATTCATGTTTCTTCAGTACCTTTGAATGCCCGGGGACAACCCCCGACATGAACTACGTTATCTAATTTTGGAGTTGTACCTAGTCAAGAGCAGACCTCTAACATAGAAACATCTACAGTTTTTGTCCCTCCACCCACACTAATGTGGTAAATCCCCCATCTAGTTCAGGTCAGCCCTTGGAGGCACAACCTATTTCCATTCAATCTTCTAGTGGTTATGGTTATCAAATACCTGTAGGTAATCATCCATCTAATCCTACTAGAATTCCATACCCTAGTAGCACTTTTATGCCATGGGGGCAACCCAAATGGTCTTACATGCCAGCCATGGGAGGGATACCTACACATACTACGGGAGGTGTAAGAGGACCACCTTATGGAGGTCATCCCCCTAGGGTACCTAATGGTCCTGGAGGATCTGGCGGTCCTCCTCATGGTCCTGGCAGTCCTAGTGGTCTTAGGGGACCTGGTGGCCCTCCACCTAGTGGTTCCAATGGCTCTAGAAGTTTCCCACCTCCTGGAGGTTCCCCACCTCCTGGAGGTTCCGGAGTGTATGGTGGTCCTGGTGGTCCTGGTAGTCCCGGTGGTCCTGGCGGTCCCGGTGGCTCTAGCAGTCCTCCTTCTAGAGGCCCTGGTTGTCCTAGCAGTCCTAATTTTGGAAATCAAACCCCATGGGTATATTTTTTGGTTGTTCTTCCTCATAGCAACCTGTTTATCAGTATACCTATGGCCCTACTAGTAATTACATGCCATATCAATATTACCAATATGTGCAGCCCAATAGACAGTTGCCTTTCCTAGCAACTTTGGACTTTCTTGATTTTTCCAAATTGACTAATGATCCCATTCGACATAATCCCTCGTGGCCTCCCATTCCGGTAAAGTTACCATCGGATATTCTGAAATTCAATGGGAAGCAGGGTGAAGATCCGCAGAACCATGTTATGACTTTTCATTTGTGGTGTTCCTCGAACTCCCTCATGGATGATTCCATTCGGTTACGACTCTTACAACGAGCTTTGACCGGTATGGCCGTGAAGTGGTATATTGAACTCCCACAACACTCATTTGTGGATTTTGGCTCATTGGAAACCGTATTTCTTACACACTTTCAGCTCCCTATTCGTTATGAAATGAGCACTGATATTTTAACTTCTCTATGAAAGAACACCTCCACCCACATTTTTGATCATATTCATGAGTGGAGAAGACAGAGAAGGCTTATTAAGGCCCCTATTCCAGATCAGTTGTTAGCTTATTGTTTCACTAAGTCCTTGTTGCTTCCTATTACCTGAGAAGTGGCCATGGGAGGTGTTGTTACCGAAGAGAAGGCTATTAGTTGGGACCAGTACCTAGACTTGGTCTATTCCCAGTCTGGGACTCTTTATGACCTGATTCCTCAAGCTCCTCACCCCAGCACTGAGCCTGCTAAGCCATCAGCAGAAGTACCTGTTGATGGGATTGTTGGTTCAATCCAATCCCCATCCACAGTGAAAACTACCAAGCAAACCCAAACTGCTACTCCTTCGACTCCTAAGGTTTCTGCCGAGGTCAATTCTATTCAAAGTACTCAAACCTCGGGTAATAAAAAGAAAGGTAAAAATTGAAATAAAAAACCTAGGAACCAGCAAGAGACCCCACAATCAACCAATAATGCCAACAACATAGGGAAAAGGAAGGCTAAATACCCTTGTATGTTATGTGGTGGTGACCATTTCTCAAAGGAGTGTCCCCGTCGGGATGAAATCTCCTAGTTTTTGAAGTCTAATCCCGCACCTGCAGTACTTACGGATCCCTTTCCCTCTCAACAACAGCTGGTAGACCACATGTTGAACTAGGGTAACTCTAGTTCATCGAAGGAAATTCATATAATGTCCTTAGATACCATCCATCTGTAAACTCGAAGCCAAAATTATGATAAACTCGTAGATAAGCAAGAAGATCAATCTTCTTCAAGGAAAGCTCCCTCTACTAGTTCTCCGGGATCCTCATCTATTGTTCCCTTGTCTATCGAGAAGCCCACTCTCGACATGATTTTGTGCCCACAAAAGAGTACTCTTTGGAAAGCTGTCTTTAATCCCAATGCCCGAGCTGATCAATTCTATAATGTGGTTGAATATCTCGCTCAGGCACCTTGTGCGATGTCTACCTTAGAAGTACTCCAAAGTTTCCCTACACAGCACAAGAACTTGTTGACAGCATTAGGAGCTATCGACCCAGATAACACTAACTTGATTCACTTCAATGTTGAGAACTATAAACCTATATTACCGCATAAACTTGCTTTTCATATCATTACGAAAGTAGTGAGAAAGAAAGTCTTTCGAACGGTACTAGATGAAGGAGCTTTGACCTCGATATTATCTTTGACTTGTTGGAAAGCTCTTGGCTCTCCTGAGATTGTTACATCACCTACGACCCTTAAAGCCTTTGATGGATGGGGTTTCCAACCCCATGGCCTCATATCAGCCCTCACGGTCGAGCTGGGGGGAAAAACTATTTCCATCCAAGTAGAAGTGGTAGATGCCCCTTTATATTATAACCTCCTTTTAGGAAGGAATTGGTTCTATGCCATGAATGTTGTTGCTTCAACAGTATTTCGAATGGTCCAATTGCCGCATCTCGGGAGAACTGTTACCATTGACCAGCTTGATTTCTGTACGCCGAATGTTACTACCTCCATGGCTAATAACATCCCCATGTTAGGACAGTTCCCTCCTCCTTACCAGTCGATTGGGGTAGGTATGCTGAAGGATTCACCCCTTATGGGGATTTTTCCCTCTACTCCTCCTAGCACGGATACCGCGACAGTACATATGATCGTCTCCTTTGATATTGAGCCCTAGGGCACAAATGTTGTTGATTCCACCTCATTGAGGCCACACGAAGCTATGTATGACACCATTCAAACTTGTTCCGATGATCACACTGATGACATTCATTTAGTGGCTTCGGATCCTTACCATTTACCGTACTAGTTAGAATCTTCTCTTTCGATTCCAGACTATCTCTCCATGACTTTTCCTTCCGATGAGCCCATTATAGAGATCATGAATACGGATGAGCCCATTTGGGAGGATCACCATCATAGATCCATGTTCCTCCCCATTACCAGTTCGGGTAGCCATGATTTTGCATCCTTGTTTCCTACTGATATTGTCAACGTTCCGCAAAGTCCTATATTGCTGCAAGATACAAATTATAAAGGAAACCTTTGCAGCATTACTTAGACGAACCCAATTGACATATCAGCCAAGCCTGATGTTATTGAGCACGTTCATGTTGGAAGAACTGCTCCACAAATAAATCTAAAGCATATAAGGAACTTTTTAAGGAGTTCCGTGATATTTTTTCCTGTTGCTATGAAGAGATGTCGAGGATTGACCCTTCCATTGTGGTCCATGAGAATAAAACTTATCCCATGGCTAAACCTGTCAGGAAGAAACTTAGGCAAGTCCATCCTAGGTGTTACGGAGAGAAATTCCTATGGCTTGGGGCACCACAACAGACAACTTGACTCCATAAATCAATCCTTTCCAATATGCAATAGAAATTAAATGTCTAACACTAAAGGATCAGACCTCATACCTTATTCCGAACGGTTGAAGTAGATCCCTGTTGAGCTTTCCAACTTCAGCTTGGATTGATAGATTACTTCCTCAACAACAAGTAAACAATACAAGCATTCTATATATCATGGTGTTAGATCTATTCTAGCATATATAATCAATAATGTATAAGCATTTGACATAATCCCATGGATAAAATATTCATTCAAACACACATTATTGGACAGGAAAAGATATTTCTATTAATATGAATCAGATATTACAAGATACAACCTCTGTCGGCACGTCTACGAACCAGAGAAACTAAATCCCCCACTTGGGCCTCCACCACTTCAATCCTCCATCTCTCGATTGCAAGCTCACAAGCAAAATGCAAGCTTGGGAAGAACACAAAAATGCTCCAAGGGACAAAGGGATGTAGACTCAAGCATAAGTTCCAGCAACAATGGACTATAGTTTCCTTGCTCTCAATTCTCTCTTATGCCTTCAATGTACCAAGGAGTTCCTTATATAGATTTTCAAAGGGGTAATGAAAGGTCAAATCCGAGTGATCTCAAGGCATAGGGAAGGCCAGAAGTCAAGTGAGTCGGATCCATGTCAAGGAAAAATCTAAAAGGATTTGGATTTTGTACACATCCTGATGTACGCGGTTTTAGTGGTCAAACCTGCGTATATATGTGATTATAGGTTTAAAAGTCACGTGTATCATTTTTCACATGTTTTTAGGGATAGTCAGGGAAACATCAAATGACAAAAAATGGTCCAAGTGGTCTAAGGAGTCTGCAGTGGGACAGGGGAAGGCCATACAAAGTGTGATTCACCTGGAGTGGTGAAATCAGCTATAAAAGATGCCCCCTAATGTGTAAGGTCAGAGGGGTCATACGATGGCCAAAATACATTATAATTCCATCCCAGAAGTGGAGTGATGAAGGATCCCAAATGGAAGACCAGCCACCCAATCAGCTTAGTACAATAATACAACTCTTCACATAACTACAAATACATATAGTAGTCCCGGATACATAAGAGTACAATGGCCATGAATAGGCATGATACAAGATATCACATAAGTGGTCATTGCCACATACAATATACATAGATCAGAATCTCCATGATGGAGATATACAAAGGATCATAATATCCATAATGGCTGAAGATATATAATAGATCAAGATATTCATAGTGGTTGGAAATATCTGACATATACTGGAATCAAGTCATGAGAGCTGAAATCCAATGAACACTGGCACGATCAAGGAGGTAGCATATAAGAGATGCCACCAATCTGGAAGGTATTCTACACAAACCGCTACGAGTACATGTCCTACTATGTGAATAGAGGTGTCAAGGTCGGACATAGTAGTCCATCGTCTGATTACTGGTCATTGATGTATACTGTTAACAGACGCGAGATCACCCACCGATAATGAAAATGGGAATCAAGGTACTAGAGTGCAAACTAACAAGTGTGAATAAATGTGTTGAGGTTGAAAACTTGAGAGGATCCATCGATCAGGGGACATTGATGTATTCCCAAAGATTGTCGATGGCTTGAGAACTTGCCACTGATGACTGCAAGTCTTAAGGCACTCAAAATGACTCTAGATTCCAATCCCAGAATAAATGATCTGAAGTCGATGGGATGAAATCCGCTGGAAGGAGGGAATTAAGGCATCCCCCATCATCCAACACAAGGTACTCAACAAAGCTGTATAATGTGGAAGGACTCGATCATAAGGTGCGCAAACCAGTAATTGTACCAGGAATGGTCGACATGCAAAGTCAAGATAACTGAGGAATGGCCGAATCAGGATTCAACTTCCTTTGAATAAGAGAATAACAGTGCATAGTGACTAAATAAAGGTAGCATAGACTCAATATACAAATTGGGACATCTCTGCGACATAGGAGGTATCGACAGAGGCTCCATAGGGACTAGAAGCTTAACTAGTCGATGGAGATAAAATCAAATAAATGAGTACAGCTCCTAAATTCAAACTATAAACCCAACCAATGGATGTGATATAGAGTGCTCTGTTCGAAGGTGACACGACTCGACAGCTGCCAAAGATAACATCGTTCCTTGTCCGGATTTTTGGTTTTTTTATTTTTTTGGACTTTTTCAATTATTTAAAAAGCTTGAAAAAGAATAAAATAGATTTATAGTTATAGACTAGGAGGAGACGAGTGTCATACAAGAAAAAAAACTAGTTCCAAGCAGTGGAACATACCTATGCTCAATGCAGGGATACATGGGTAGGATATCGACACTCGAGGGAAAATCCCCTCCCAATAAAAAGGGAAACAAGCTGCGAAGGATATAAAAAATGGATATGCATGGCTAGACATGAGACAAGCTCATGCTATATGGCTGAAACGCAATGTCAGGGGAGCTGGCATAAAGCTCAATAAGGTAGGAAAAGCTCATGATAATGCATCCACAACTTGACATGAGGGAGTCCTGAGGGAAATAGGCCAGCAAAAGATCAAGAGGAGTATGAGGCTCTTGCGAAATGTCATGGCAATACTATACAATGGACTCTCACACCCTAAAGGAGAAAATATCAGCATGGACACCAAATGCAAGTAAGGTGCTATCTATGGTACCCATGTAAGGTGAAGCTCTACTACTCATACCATGTGTTGGCTATCTGGGCAGACCCAGGTTTACTAATATACATATTCCAACAATACCCCTAGCTCACTGGCCCTTTCGTCAATAGACCACAAAACAACCTGAAGTCTCACCCGAAGTGATCTTATAGGTTGGCCGAAGACTCAGGTGTCCTCAACCAGGTTCTGTAGCATCCTGGGGTCTCGCGGTTTCTCTTAGCCAGCGATATCTCTCTACGACGTGTGTCTCTCTCTTACTCGCGGGTTCTAATAGGGGAAGGACTACTATCGCATCGCAGCGACTCGGGTGGTGCACAACTCTCCCTTCCGCTTAACCCACGCTCTGCGATATCTCACACCGCAGCTCCTCTGACGGTGCGATATCGCCTACTGTCAACACGATATCTTCTATAGTACGGCCCACTGCGACCCTCATAGTCCAAAGGC
>LPNX010228917.1:177457-204242 GCA_001517045.1 Pseudotsuga menziesii | reverse complement strand
TTCAAGCATAGCTTGACTAATACTGGAGTATTCTGTTGCATCAATTTCATTTCTGGTGGTAGTGAACTCCCTAACCTTCTGCTCAACCACCTCGACTAGCTCTGTGATTTGTTCCTGATATGGTTGAAGCGGGTTATTGATTTGTATCTCCTTTGATCTCAACCACTACGCATCCTGTTGCAAGCGGTTCATCTCTGTCATCTTTCTCATTTTCGCAAGAGCTCCTAAACTCTTGATTTCTTCCTTCATTGCTATTGTGGCATTCTCTATCTGCTGAATGCTTTGCTGGAGTTCTACTCTCTCGGGATGCTTATCTAACTCCGACCATGTGTTTGTCGCATCAGCTAGCACTAATTGTGCATCGTCTATGAGATATTTCATCTGTGTGGAAGTGAGTCTAAAGGCCTCTACTCTGACTTCCTTTTCTTCCTGGGGGGTTCCTGGTGCTCGAGCCTCAAGCTCAGCAATATGTGCTTTGTGGTCTTCTTCCATCTTGGTTACTGTTTCTTCCAGAGCCTTTGCTCTGTCTGCAACTCTTCTTACCTTCTGCGTGAGAGGCAAGGAAAACTCAATGTTACATTGGGGTAACTCCAATGTGATGCTCTGTAGGACCTGATTGAGATCCTGTTGTCTTTCTTTATATGTTCTTAACTCCTCCACCTTTGTCTGAAAACTTGCGGTGAGTGCTGCATTCTTTTGTTCCAGCTGTGTGTTTTGTTTATAAGTCGCGAGCTCTCTATCTCTGAGCTCTGTGCTTGGCTGCTGCTGGATCATCTGTAACTGATCAACGTGAAACTCTGCGAGGTTAACCTCAACAGGTTTCCTAATATGTATCTGTACGTCCATCATTGAAGCAGGGAATCGGATGCTCCCTGGTTTGACAATAATTTCAAAATCATACTCCTGAAATAGGAGTAACCATCTGCAGATTCATCCCCCTAATACTGGCTTATTGACCAAGTACTTCAAAGGGAAGTGGTTAGTGAACATCTTGAATGAGGCACCTAGCAGGTAGTGCCTAAATTTCTGTAGAGCATACACCATGGCTAATCCTTCTCTTTCCGTAGTGGTGTAGTTCTTTTCTGTGGTGGATAGTTTTCTGCTTGAGTATGCGATAGGGTGATCGATACCTCCTTCACCTGGCTGGGTTAAGACGATACCCAGTGTGATGCCAGATGCATCCACATGTACATGAAATGGCTTGGTCCAGTCTGGGAATACTAATATGGGTGTTGTAACCATCTTCTCTTTAAGGGTGTCTAGACTTTTCTGGCATTCCTCATTCCATAGGAATTTTACATCTTTCTTTAACAGCTTTTCCATAGGTGTTGTGATCTTTGCATAACCTTTGATAAATTTTCTATAGTACCCGGTATGACCAAGTACTATTCTCAATTGCTTGACTGAGTTGGGTGCTGGAAGGTTTACAATGATGGCAATCTTTGTGGGATCTACCATCAAGCCTTGTTTGCAAACAATGTGACCCAACAAAATACCAAATGGCACACAGAATATACATTTTTTCAAGTTCAGAGAAATCTGGTATTGCCTACATTTTTCTAACATCAGTCTTAAATCTCCTATGTGCTTGTCGATTAATCCAAATACAGTCCAATCATCAAAATAAACCTCTAGGAATTTATGGATGTATTCTTTAAATACAGCAACTACTACTCTTGAAAAGATAGCTGGTGCATTTTTAAGACCAAAGGGCATTACCATATACTGGAATGAGCCCCATTCTATCGCAAAAGTGGTCTTAGATCGATCTTATGGATGGATTCTGATCTGGTGATAGCCTGAAAAGCCATCGGTGAAGGAGTAGACCTCATGTCCTCCCACATTGTCTAGAACTTCATCAGTAAAAGGTGTCGAAAATGGGTCATGAAGTGATGCATCGTTGAGTTTGCGTAAATCGACACAGATTCTGATTTCTCCTTTGGTTTTCTTCTCTTGTACGACCATGGGACTAACCCATTCGCTTTCTTCCACTGGCTCAATGATGCCTACTGCTAGCATCTTATCGATCTCATCCTTAACTTTTTCTTTGTGCCAAGGATTTAATCTATATGGACGCTGTTTAACTGGTCTAGCATCCTCTTTCAATGGTATCCTCATTACTCCCAAGTCTCAAACTATTCCCTTCATCTCTGTGAACTTAGTGGGGAATAAGTCTTGGTAGTCATGTAACAGTTTTGCAATGTGTCCTACCGTTTCATCGTTCCAATAGTCTCCAATGGATGCAAACTTTGGTTCTGTGTCTGTGCCAATGTTGATCTTCTTAATCTTGATAGGCTCGGTGATAGATGGAGTCTCTAGCTTTGGTCCATCAACATCACGAGTGCCTTATGACTCTGGGATGTTGATGTTGTGAGGATCCTCATCCTCCTCCTCTGGTTCTGATGCAAAGTTATAGCACTCTAGCGCCTGGTCCAGTTGGACAACCCAATCAGGTTGACCTGACACTGATAGGGTACAGTCCTCAAAGATCTTAATCTTTATAACGTCTAAAGCCTGATTAATGCTTGGGTACTCAGATTCAAAATCGAAAGTGAGTTCAAATCTGTCTATCATAAGTGGCCATGTAGTTGTTCCTCTGCGCAACTCTGTCTCAGTGTACCAATTCTTTGGAATTTGGTCTAAAGTGTGAATGAATCGGTGAACCCATTCATCCTCGAGAATTTTCGACCAATTCTGTTCACAACTCTGAATGTGTGACCTGGGGTCACTTTCTCCTATATATTTCTTCTGTAGACACTCTTTGTCATTGGAAAACCTAATCACCGTCAATCTCTTGAAGTCGTCCCATGACCCAATATGTTGCTTGTGTGCATGCCACCATCTTGCAGGTGTGGCTCTTACTGCAAGGTCAATCGCTGACATCCTCTGCTCTTGAGGAATTTCTTGTTCAAATTGGTATAAAAAGTCATTAACATCCGCTAAGCCATCAAACGATGGAATATCATTAAGCTCTGCTCTGATACATCGTAGTGACTTAGTCAAATATGCACATCTGCGAGCTGAGACTTCATAAAGTCTGTTCTGCCAGTTCTCTAGACCAACATCCGAATATGATGTGCATGAGTTGTCGCATCGCCAACTAATATTTCCTTCTGGGGTTGGGTTGATATAGTCACTCTGGTTGGTGGTCATCTGATAGAGGCTCTCCATATTACGTGCCTCTCCTCTGCTTGGATAGGTTCAATATATCTAGGACCCTGAAAAGGATCCAACGGTGCGATGACCCAGATCTGTGTATCCTCAAAGGTCATTTGTCTTTTCTTTAAATCAATAACAGCCATGTTATCGATTGCCCAATCAATACCTGGTAGAGCTGAATACGGTCTACTATCGCCAATGATTTCTATAACTTCAAAGTCTACAAAACTACGAACTCCATCAATGTCAACTGCCACTTGTGGTAATTGACCCAGTGGTGATACCCTTTTTTGATTGGCTAGTCAAAGATGGATAGGTGATCTGGCTAACTTGGGGCTACCCATCTGTTCCCATGTCTGCTTAGTCAGAACATTTACCTCTGATCCTAAGTCTAGGATTACCTCATCCATTTCAAATTCTCCAACTTGTGCTATGAGTCGCATCTCTCTTCCTGTTCTTGTATGGCCCATAATATTATGAACAGCACGCTGCACACTGCTCATGGAAGAAGATGGCGGATACTGATCTATGATGCACTGAAGCTCTCTGATAGCTTTCTCATTTCTTATGAGTTTCAAGCAACTCCGCAGGAAGGATTGTACGCTTCCTGTCGAATCATCCTCATTGCATCTTCCTGATGTGGTATCCTGCGATGTCTCCACAAGACTAAGGCCACAAGGTGTTTGCTGCGGTACTCCCCTAGACGGTTGTACCTGGGGTCCTGATTGTATAGGTTCATTAAAGAAAGTTTTAGCTTCCTGAAATGTTTCTTTATTCTTCTGCAAGTCGAGTGGTGTTGATTTATTAGTAGCTTTGTGCACCCACTCCAATCCTGTGTTCTCTTCAGTATCGTGCGATGTCCCACTAGTGGAAGCACCACTGCGAGTCACAATGTTGGCTCTTGGTTCTGGCTCTTTCTGCTCAGTAGCGATAAGCTGAATGTTCTGGTGTACCGCTGGCTTAGGTTCCCTGATGTTGGCTATCAAGGTAGGACATTCTTCTATAGCGTGATTGTAAGATTTGCAATAATTACATGTCGTAGTAGGGCTCTGACAGTCCCTAGCATAATGTCCTACAACTCCACTCTTGTAACAAGTAATCAGTCCACGGCCACGGCTAAATCCTTCACCATGGCCAAAGCCTACTCCACGGCCTCGTCCTTTGAATCCTCCTCCATGGCCTATAGGAGCCGGTTCATGCTGTGGTCCTGCTGTTGGACCCGGTGTCTCTGATTGGACTCTGTACAAGTCATGTTTTCTATTGACCATGAGATTGTAGGCTCTGCAGGTATGGTCATCATGTCCTACTGACTTACAGAAGGTACAGTATAAGTTCTTAGGTGTCTGTATATACTTCTAAAGTAAAGGGCATTGCTGAGGTGGATGTCCTCTTGTTCTGCATAGTTCACACCATGGCCCTTGAGTTTGTGCTAAGGGGTTAGGAGCCCCACTTGCTAAGTATTCAACAAATACTGGATAGTTATCTTTAGCATGGCCTTGTGCTTTACACTTGATACACCATATGTCTTGTGCAATCTCTTTTCCTTTTCTAATCTCATGCATCTGTAACGTGAGATTTGCTAACTGGTTTTGCAGGTTTGTCATACATGTACTGGCCTCAGCTAGAGGTGATGCCTCCAGTTTCATTTCCATCTCCAATGCTTCATCCTACGTACGGAGTCTCTGCTGCATCAATGGATGTCTAATATGCGAGAGCAGTGCTACGATGAACCATTCCTTATGCTGCTCAGGCGCAAACTCAAAGCTAACTTGGTCTATGAGAGCTTTGAATTTTTTATCAAAGTCCCATACTGACTCTGTAGGTAACTGTTTAATGTCTTTGAACTCTGTGATACACTGCGATTCGGACTTGGGCTTCTTAAATTCTTTAATCATGGCAGTCCAGACCTGTATAAGTGTTCTGGGCATCGCTGAGGTATACTTCATATAACATGTTAAGGCTCATTCCCTAAGTGTGGTGACCAACTGTACAAGTTTAATATTATCATCGTGGATTCCTTTAATGGTCCACAAGGCTTCACATAGAAACCAGTGCTGCTCTGGGTCTTCTGCCCTTGTACCCTTAAAGGTAGGTAACTTCATGTCATCCCCCATTCTATTTCTACATGGTGGATGTTGATTTGCTGTGTTACTACCACTTGGTGGTGTAGATGTAGGTGATGTAACGGTAGTATGTGTTGTGGGTGAACTACTATATGGAGTTCCTACGGGATTGTTCTGAGTCCCGGTTGTTTTCTGTGGGGTATAAGGGTGGTAAGGGATACCCCCTTCCGTTCTTTCTGTATTACTATGACTCTGCTGTCTAGTATTATTTGAACTGTTTTCAAATATGGAAGAGCTGAAATCTACTTTATATTTCTTGCCACTACATGTACATCCAATATCATCAAAATCACTCTCAAACTCTTGTGACATCACACTTTCTTAGCTTACTGGTATGAAACTATATCCATTACTCCTTTTTCATATAATAACATCTTAATGGACAAGTTTAAAGATTTTAGGCACTTACAGTGATATCCTTTGAAGAAGTACCGCTCAGCCTCGCTGAAGCTTTTTGTGTGTTCAACTACAAACTCTGTAACAAAGCCTTCTAGCACACTCGCAAGCCAGAAGTCGACTGCTCGTGTAATGGGATTGTCTATGCTCTTCACGGTGTGAATCAGCTTTGGTGTCCACACGATGTTTCTTTTATTTCTGAATATATTCTGATCAGTTAGCTTTGATAACCAGTCATACAGCTCATTTCCATAGGTCGCAAAAAATATCGTATGCAGGTCTGTGTAGATATGTTTTTGCAACCAGTCCTCTATACTCAGTCCAGGACTTTTGTTCTCTTATTTTGCAAACTATTTCTCCTTAGACGCGAGCCACTGGTTGTGTTCATCTCTAGTAGGATTCCAACAAAACATTAGCTCTGTAATGTGTTCAAAGCTGGCAACGAAACCATTTTTTGGCTATCTGGGCAGACCCGGGTTTACTAATATACATATACCAACAATACCCCTAGCTCACTGGGCCTTTCGGCAACAGACCGCAAAATGGCCTGAAGTCTCACCCGAAGTGATCTTATGGGTTGGCGGAAGACTCAGGTGTCCTCAACCAGGTTTTGTAGCATCCCGGGATCTTGCAGTTTCTCTTAGCCAGCGAGATCTCTCTGCGACACGCATCTCTCTCTTACTCGTGGGTTCTGATAGGGGAAGGACTCCTATCGCATCGTAGGGACTCGGGTGGTGCACAACTCTCCCTTCCACTTAACCCACGCTCTGTGATATCTCACACCGCAGCTCCTCTGACGATGCGATATCGCCTACTGTCAACGCGATATCTTCTATAGTATGGCCCACTGCGACCCTCACGGTCCAAAGGCTATCTCACTGGGTGAAATGACTTGGCTAAATTTCAACAAGATAGTAAACACTCTGACTTGAACTTCCATAGTTCAACATGCTCTACCTCAACTATACTTAACTGGATGAATAAGTATACTGGAAACACTTTAACATAATGACTTATTACTGTGTGAAACAAGCACTGATAAACTCATATGCAGACGCTTGATACATGTAAATCCACCTTTAACCTTCAATAATGTTGTAACTGAATGAGGACATACAGACATTTACTAACTGAGATACAACATTCATGTAACAGATAATATATATCAACTAAGTAAAGCACAATCACATGAAATAATCAAATAACACACTGGTTTCACATGGTTCACTTCCAGGGTAGAAGCTACGTCCACAGAACTGTGTTTATTATATCGTGAGAGAGTACACAGTTCTGCTGCAACCTATTGTGCAGCTAGAGATATTCTGGGTAACTCTGCACTCACTACCGGGAGCCCTTCTCTCCTAGATCTCTTCTCTTTCTCTATATTGCCTTCTTACAATATTCTCTCTCTCTCTCTCTCTCTCTCTCTCTCTCTCTCTCTCTCTCTGTCGATCCCTGCGGATTGTTACATACATACTCCTGGAATCGGCTACTCGTTATAGTAAGGTAACTATGGACTGAATAGCAGAACCAAATCTCGACTCTATTACAATACAAAATAACTGTGAGCTAACAGACTACTGGACTCTCAGACGGGCTAACTATCTGAATAGCTACAAGTTATCCGACTAGCTAACCTTTTACAATACAGTTTACATCCCTTTATAGGCGACCTGAAGGTCTCACCATTACAACACTGTGGGCCTGTCCCAAAAGTAACCCAAAAACCCTAACTATGACAGTCGATTTATCTGTACTCGAGCTGCCACTTTCCATCACACCACAGCTCTCTACAGTCTTCCACGCTTCCCGACGCTAATCGTGGGTACTGGGCACCGCTTCCTTTTCTGTCCTTCGTCTTCAATACCTTGGCCTCATTGCCCCTTTTCCTTTATGAGGGTAGCTGATCCCTCCTGTCTTCCGCCACTGCCTTGAATGCAGTGGGTGAGCTCTCTCTTCTCGGCCGCTGCCTTTAGTGCAGTGGGTGAGCTCTCTCTTCTCGACCGCTTAGGTACTGTCATCTTCTTTGACTTCTCTGTCCCGATAGTCACAGTTTCCGGCTCTGATCTACAGCTAGAAACATGCTACGGTGTCGTATCTTTACCTTATCTCTTATATCTTTGTCAAAACTATCTATCCGCCAAAATGGCAGCTTCTCCTGTAGTTGCGGGACCCTAATCCAACACCATGCCACTTCTAAAACAGCAAGAAGGTTCCGTGACATAATAGAGTGGGTTCGTACCTAAGGTCATGATGACATGGTCATAAAGTCATGCAAAATTCAAACGGTGATGAAACCTAACCTATATGCCAATTTAGATATGATACTTGAGATCGGCACGAATGGGTCAATCCAACGGCTAAAACGGCACCGAAAAAGGTCCTCTACATCATGAATTATGTCAAAAACGGTCCAAAATGGTTAGAAAATGTCAAAACTATAGGAAAGGGGGTAAAAATTTTCAAATATTTGAAAATTTTCTATAAATAGTAAACAATTCAAAATATTATAAAACATTTGAAACTTTTACCCATTTGAGCACAGATTTTCAACAGCGAATTCCAGGAGATCCAGCCAGCGGAATCCACTACCGTTTCTTCCAGGTATTTACCCATGCTCTTCTCTTCCATTTTAATGCAATTTTTGTCAAATTCCATGGTTAATTAAGCTTTCTAGGCCAAACTAAAAAGGGCGCTGCAGCCCACG
Organism: Pseudotsuga menziesii; assembly: GCA_001517045.1. NCBI lineage: Eukaryota > Viridiplantae > Streptophyta > Pinopsida > Pinales > Pinaceae > Pseudotsuga > Pseudotsuga menziesii. The sequence continues at coordinate 195,857 of LPNX010228917.1, read as the reverse complement.
CAAAAATCGAGGGTTTTGCCACATATAGGGCTGGATATATGCGGAAAATGCCCCCAAAGCCGTGTACATACGCGGATATTTTGAAAATAGTCGCGTATGACGCCGTGCATAAGGTTTTTTCAATGATCTAATGGGAAAATTTGCAATTTCTTGTGTAGGATGGTCCTAGAGTGGAGAGATCGTGAACATGGTGAGGTAGAGGAAGCAGTAAGGGCCGATCTAATGGCTCAACAAGCTCTACATGCATGTGGACTCTACAAGTTTTGGTGTCTTGGTGGTTTGAGGGACAAACCAAGACTATTATAGATGCTGGTGGATTACTGGGATCCAGACTTGGAGTCCTTCCAGATAAATGGGATGTCCCTCACCATAGAGGTGGAGGACATATACTTCATTACTGGGCTTTCTAGACGAGGGGAAGTGGTGAACCTTCGTTCTCGTGGTGGGCCAGGAGGTGGCCTAAATATCGATGAGTACATTGCGGTGTGATGCTATCCAGACATAGAGAAGGTGGGGATTCAGGTCCCTACCAACGTTGTACAAGTGCTGGGCCTAAAGGCCATACTATTGACATTGGATAGGATAGTAGGCTTGGCATCACTCCACCAGGCCTCGCGACCTCTGATGTTCTATGCAGTGGAGTGCATGAGACCCATGATTTATAACTAAAGCACTACAGTACTAAGCAACATGAAACATCAGCTTAGTGAGGGTAAGGAAGGTAGAGTGCAGAACTTCAGGTTCAGCAGTATTTTGAGCACGTTTTTCTTCGAGCGTGTTCCAGGATTGAGCCCCAGAGTGGACGTTCCTCTTCACAGGGTTCGAGATCCGGACCAACGGCGTTGGGAAGATGCGATGCGCGGACTGGGGGGTGGTAGGGTGGCCAACCCCTATCCAGCTGACTTCTTTTCATGGTGGCGATGACAAATAGTTGCCATTGATGACTACCCCTATGCAAGGATAGATTTCCGAGGGGACCCGGATATGCCGCTACCACCAGGATCGGCATATGGCGATATAGGTAACGAATCTCGACCCTCTCTTTTTTAATTTTTGAGTTATTTAATTTTTTGTGTGTTTTCTGATTATGAATCAAAAGACATATTTTGTGTGACAATACATAGTGACATCTACCATTGTGTGCAGATGTGGGACCATGGCGGCCGGAAGGCTTCCCTCATCATAGACGGAGGGGAAGAGGTGATGAAATCACGGGTGTGGATGCGGAGTGGACGCTCTAGAGCATTCATACCAATTTTGTGAGACTGACTTATAGGGTTCCCATGGCGCAAGTTGAGGACTTGCCTGAGCCTATGCAGCGACAGGTGGTGGGTGTACCACGTGCATGGGTGCAATTATTCTGACAGCTAGCTAGAGCCATAGTGACCTTCCATGATCACAACCCTCCTCCTCCTCCATAGGATTAGATACCTGGGAGTGTATTCATTTTGTATTACCGTGTATTATATGTTGGTGGCTCGAGAGCCCAAATTTTGTATCATGACACTATGTATTACCACATTTTGGATGTATATATATAAAAAAAAATATGGTGATTGGTTTATTTATTTACATATGTAAAAATTGTGCTTGTGATTAATTTATTGTGAATGAAACAAATGCCAATCTAACAAGTAGTTATCATATGAGTCAGCAACTTGATTATTATTTCTTGGAATGTGTATGTATGTTATATTGTCAAATTGTCGTTCTAATAATCTCACATGTAAGAATCTTCTTAATAACGTGGGATCTCTAACATGGTACAAACCATTAAGCTGTGACACTACTAACTCTGAATCAAGACGTACCTCAAGAGAGAGAACGCCATGTGAAATGGCATCCTGGAGAAGCTCAATAACGGCACTATATTCAGCAACATTGTGGGAAGATGGTCGTAGACATACGCCTCCTGAAGACAATACCTGACCCATAGGAGTATAAATCACCCAAGCAGCAGAGGCTGAGTGTTGAGTTTGACGGCTTGCACCATCCGCAAATCCTATGTAGGTGGAAGATTCCATTGACATCTGCCAAAAGAAACGGAAACTAGTCACAAACCCGATCACAATAATAAAAAGACCTAACTATGCAAAACTGTACAATAATATACAATAACCAGCCCTGGCTGAAAATCATGCATAGTATTTCTTGAGATAGATCCCATTTCTAGGCTGTGCCAAGGCCGTTCCTTCGTAATCCACTAACTCATAAGCTCCCTTCTCTAAGACACGTTTGACCACTATTGGCTGCTATGGGCAGACCCGAGTTTACTATAATCAACCAACAACACCCCTAGATCACTGGCCCTTTCGGCGACAGACCGCGAAGCAGCCTGAAGTCTCACCCGAAGTGACTCTAATGGGTTGGCCAAGGACTCAAGTGTCTTGGACCAGGTTCTATGGCGATCCCACTAGCAGCTTGCAGTTCCCCTGGCTGCGAGGTCTCTCTTTCTACGCATCACGCGGTCTCCTGCTCGCATCGCACGATTCCCTCGCCTCGCAGCTCTTCTAGCCATGAGATATTCCTTCACACCATCGTGTGATCCTTTTCTGCGACGCGCACTTTCCCTGACTCGCGATATCTCCGGCCTTAACGCATCACCGCGCACCGTGCGACACGCAGCTCCTCTCCAACGCTAAGTCCTTAACCTGCGGTATCGCACACCGCAGCTCCTCTACCGATGCGGTATCACCTCTCTGTGATATCCTAGCTCCGCGGCTCAGCGCACTTAGCGTTGCTCGTGTCGATGTGCAAAACTTACATACAAGGCTATTCGATACTGCAAGAGAGACTGTTTTACGCAAAGCATAAATGAACCATATACAGCATGCCAAAGACTTTAACTTATGTTTATCCTTCTATATTTCTGGGAACTGACTAACACATTCATTCATTAAACTGTAAACAAAGTCCATGAACTGACTAAGAAATGCATAAGTAAACATAACACATAAACCAATCACATAACACTTGATTTTAACGTGGTTCACCTCCAGGATGGAAGTTACGTCCACAGAACTGTGTTTTTATTATAGCTCAGGGGAAGGTAAAACACAGTTTTGCTGCACCGCATATGTAGCTTAAGATCTTCTCTCTTCAATCTCTTTTCTCTCTATATTTCTCTCCTACAATATACTCTTCCCTCTCTGTCGATCCCTGCGGATTGTTACATGCATATTCTATAAGCCAGCTACTGGTTACCGTAAGATTGCTACCGCTAATAACATAACTAGAGCTAGGATTTTCCAACAGTCTAATAGTCTGCAAAAACACTACTAACAACTGACTGAACCAACTAACTAACCAACAAAAATGACTAGCTAACCCCTTTACAATACAAAATATATCCTTTTATAGGCAGCCTGAAGGTCTTTCCATTACAACACTGTGGGCCTGTCCCAACAGTAACCCAAAACCCTAACTAGTGACAGTCTACCCTATCTGTACTTGAGGTAGCCGCTTTGCGTCACACCACAGCTCTCTGCAGTATTCCATGCTTCCCGGCACTGATCATGGGTACTATGCACCGCTTCGCTTTTCTGTCCTTCACTTTTCTGTCCTTCGCCTTCAATGCTTCAGCCTCGTTGCTCCTTCTCCTTTATGAGGGTCGCTGAGCCCTCCTGTCTTCCACCGCTGCCTTCAATGCAGTGGTTGAGCTCTCTCTTCTCGGCCACTCAGGTACCGTTTCCTTCTTTGACTTTTCTATCTTAAAAGTCATGGTTTCCGGCTCTGCTCTCCAGCTGGAAACGTGCTATGGTGTCGTAGCTCTGTATTAACTTCTTTCCGCAAAAACTTATCTTTCCACCAAAACTAGCAGCTTATTCTATAGCTGCGGGACCCTGCTCCAACAGTCCCCTAACACTTACTTGTGGCTCGCCCTCGAGCCACTTCCAGCGGGCTTCTCCTGCTGTAGCTTTGCCTTGGCTTCCTGTGAGGCCCTCTACAACCTGTCACGAAGTCCTGTGACTTCCTTCTGCATTACTTTGACACTCTCTTTATAGTTTATGTAACTTGGTTCGCTGGGCTCTCTTATCCTTCCTGCCCAATGTCATGGTCTCACCCTCTTGGCTCCTGAAACCTTTTGAGAGCCTTTTAGTGTTTGAGAGGTTTTCCACAGATATCCTTTCCTCTTTATCTGGGTTAGAACTTTTATCACAAGGAAAGTCTTTATCTTCCAGCCTTCTCAAACATTTCCCTCAGTCTGGAGCCTTGTATATGAAAGAGATACAAACCATGAATTTCGTTCCGAGAACAAGCCTTTATCTGCCTCAAGGAATTCTACCGAATGCTGGGTTTGTTGTCCTCTTCCACTTCTCTTCTCTTCGAGGTGCTCCAGGTACACATGCTGCCTCTGATCATCAGATTTTTGTTGCGTTGCCTTCGTAATCTTTGGTGCTTTTCTTAGTTGATCAGATAGGTCGGTGACCTTCTCCCGTTGCTTTCTTTTTCTCATTTTTACTTTCCGCCTAGTGGGAGATTTCTTCTCATCATTCTTCTACTCTACTTTCTTATCTTCAGTGATTGGCTCGGCGTTCTTCTTCTCGTTAGCAGAGACTTTGGTGACAACTTCTACTTCTGGCGCTTGACTCTTCATCCTTAGCGGTTGTCTGACTTGTGCTGTACTTAATTTCACAACCCTGGGCGACGTCGTCATGGCAGACCTATGGCCACCAGGGTCAAAGCGTCTCGGCATGTCTTCTAGAGGTTCGTCCTCGAACAGGGCCGTCCTAGTACAAACGGTGGGCATGCAATGGCTGCAACTTCTGAAAATCACAGCACTCTGTAACAAGCTTAGCTTTGGACATAGAACTCTTAACAACTTACTCTATAGCTCTCGATTTCTCTGCAAACATAACCGTCCCACTTGAATACTTTCTTCTTTTATGCCCAATACGATAATCTCGGACGTAATGGTCATCTAGACTGAACCCGTCGGTCATCATTAATGCCTGGACAAGACCACACCCGTCGTCGGATCCTTAATAAATGAGGAAATCCGATCGAATTTCCCTCGAAACGTGTGTGCACAGGCGCCGGTCTCGTTGGAGATTTGCCAAATATGGAAAAATTTATTATTCTGCTGCCAAATATACGGTAAGATATACCGGTCATTTCCTCATTAACTACCTATCAGATGATGACGTGACTGGCTCTCTGCCGGCTGCACAACTGAGTACGTGGCACATGGAAACATCGCGCTACCGCAATGTGACTCTGCATCACCTGCATAAACCAATACTATTTTTTTTTTAATTTTTTTTTTTTGGCGATTCCTCATACTTAGAATAATACATGCCGATGTAGACTAGTTCCCGGTGCGATGCCTCCTTTAAACTACACTGGGCATCTGCACCACCATAGACTGGCTAAGCTAGGGCTGAGAGGTGGGGGGTGGTTATCACTATAGGGCTTAAGCCTACTGCCATTAATCCATGTGGGTAGAAGCTCCCCATTCAGCTGGCTGAGCTGAACGGCACCTCCCTCTGTGACTTGCTGTATCTGATATGGCCCCAGCCAATGTGTCTTGAACTTCCCTGGAAACTTAATGAATTTGCTGTTATAGAGGAGCACTAGGTCTCCGATCTGGAAAGTCTTATTCTTAATGTGTCTGTCATGCCAAGCTTTTTCTCGTGCCTTCTGCACTTTCTGATGGAATCCGGCGATGAATCTGTCTTCTTCTAAGGCAAGCAGTTGTGCTAGCCTTTCCTTGACTGTGTCTGTATCAGTCATCCCAGTAATCTGAGCGATTCTTAAACTGGGAAGAATATACTCCATAGGCATAACAGCCTCCTATTCATACACCAAGCTGAAACACTAAACACTACCTTTAGCTTGGTGTTTAGTGTTTCAGCTGAAACACTAAACACTAAGTGTTGATGCGGTCTAAACACTACTAACAACTGACTGAACCAACTAACTAACCAACAAAAATGACTAGCTAACCCCTTTAAAATACAAAATATATCCTTTTATAGGCAGCCCGAAGGTCTTGCCATTACAACACTGTGGACCTGTCCCAACAGTAACCCAAAATCCTAACTAGTGACAGTCGGCCCTATCTGTACTTGAGGTAGCCGCTTTCCATCACACCACAGCTCTCTGCAGTCTTCCATGCTTCCTGGCACTGATCATGGGTACTATGCACCGCTTCGCTTTTCTATCCTTCGCCTTCAATGCTTCATCCTCGTTGCTCCTTCTCCTTTATGAGGGTCGTTGAGCCCTCCTATCTTCCGCCGCTGCCTTCAATGCAGGGGTTGAGCTCTCTCTTCTCAGCCGCTTAGGTACCGTTGCCTTCTTTGACTTTTCTATCTTAAAAGTCATGGTTTTCGGCTCTGCTCTCCAGCTGGAAACGTGCTACGGCGTCGTAGCTCTGTCTTAACTTCTTTCCGCCAAAACTTATCTTTCCGCCAAAACTAGCAGCTTCTTCTGTAGCTGCGGGACCTTGCTCCAACAACCACGTAAGGACCACACCACATGGGGTTAAAGTTTCCTGCACCCAAGGGTTCTTTCGGTTGATCCCACGAAAGGACCAAGTATTCCTCACTAAACCTCCTTGGATGGATAGACTTATTGTACTGGGCCTTTACGCGATGTTTATTGACTTCTAGAGCCACTAAGGCATCTCGACGCTCCTCATTAAGTTGCTCAAGGTGGACCAAATGCTCCTCCAATAGTGAAGTGTCTAGTAAGATTTCTACAGCTAGCTTCAAAGAAGGAATCATGCATTCAACCAGCAATATCGACTCCACTCCATGTACGATTTGATATGGAGAAAAACCTGTGGAAGTCTTAACAGCGGTTCTATATGCCCACAAAGCAGGATATAACATAATGTGCCAATTATTCTTGCTTTGTGCGATGGTTCATTGGAGAATGGATTTGAGTGATTTATTCACTGCTTCTACCTGTCCATTCGCTTGAGGGTAGTAAGAGGAGGAATGCTCTTACTTGTACCCTAACTTTGATGCCAACTCTTCCATCATATGATTTTGAAAGTGCGAGCCATGGTCAGTGACAAGCTCTTTCGGAATTCCGAACCGAGTAATAATTTGGTTAAATACGAAGTGGGTGGCTGTCTCACCATCGGATTTAACTGTAGGCATAGCTTCAACCCATTTTGTGAAGTAATCAACAGCCACTATAATATGATGGTGCCCCCCAGCCGAAGCTGGGTTGCAATCCATAAAATCGATCCCCCACTTAGTGAAGGGACCAGCGGTGATAATGGGATGTAATGGGGCAGGTTTTGAGCGCATATGACGTGCGAACACCTGGCAAGGGTGGCACCTCTTGACCGCATCAACACAATCCTTAAAGATTGACGACCATAAATAACCCACTCTTAAGATATTTTGAGCTGTAGAAAGCCCAGATAAATGACCACCACATGCCCCTCCATGGAAATCATTCAGCACTACCTCAGCCTCTTCATGAGTTAAACAACGTCGTAAAATGGAATCCACCCCACAGCGGTACAAAGTGTTATCTACTATGAGGTAGTTCTTAGAGACGTGACGTAACCGTCTTCGTTCATCTCGCGAGAGGTGAGTAGGGGTCTTCAATGTTTGTAAATATATTATGATATCCCTATACCATGGGTCTAAAGTTGAGATTAAGAAGATGTGTTCATCGACAAACGTATCTTCACAAACCAACTCCTCGGCCTTGCTTGAGAAATCCGATATAAGCTCTGCAAAAATTAAAGACTTCTTCGATTTTGCCGAAACAAATTCGAGATCGAATTCTTGCAGAATGACAATCCATTTATTATATTCCCCCCCAATCATCATTCGAGTGAGGATGAATTGAAATGGATTGACATGGGCTACAACCAAGGTTTGGTGAAGGAGAATATAATGTCTCAACCGCTGAACTGCATGTACGGTAGCTAAAGCAGGCTTCTCGACATGAGAATAACGAATCTTTGTTTCAATAAGGTTTCGGCTCAGATAGTATATGACATGCTCTTGGAGCTTCTCATCCTCTTGAACCAAAACCATACCAATCGTCTCTAAGGACGCAGCCACATAAATTAGAAAATCACGGCTATAGTCCAGGGGAATAATCACCGGGGCCGATGCTAGGGCTCGCTTGAGTGCATTGAAGGACTCCTGGGCTTGCTCATCTCAACAAAAGGGGGTGTCCTTCTTCAAGAGACACATGAAGCCTCTAGTCAAATTGGCAAAGTTGAAAACAAATCTTCGTAAGAAGTTTTCCATGCCTTGCAAACACTGAAGATGATGAATATTCTTCGGGGGAGACAACTTAAGTATTGCCTCAACCTTCAAAGGGTCGACTCTTATTCCCTCTTTAGAAACGATGAATCCTAACAAACGAACTGAATTCACACAAAAGATGCACTTATGAGGATTTAATCTAACCAGATAGTGCCGGCATCTTTCAAATACCAATCTCAAGTGATAGGGATGACGCATTCTCATATGAGAATGAGCAGTAAGGTCATCCAAAAATACTTCGATAATTGACTTGAGATCGTGGAAGATCAAGGTCATCGCCCGCTGAAACGTAGCTCCGGTGTTTTTAACGCCGAATGGCATTTTTCGATATGCAAAAGTTCCCCAAGGACAAATAATTGCAGTCTTATGTTGGTCCTCAGGTTTGATTTGTATCTGATTATACCCGAAAAAGCCATCCATAAAGGAAAAAACCTCGCTACCCACACACTCATCCAAAATATGATCAATAAATGGTGTGGGGAAATTGTCCTTAGGATAGGCATGATTTAAATCATGGAAATCAGTACATATGCAGATCGCTCCCTACTTCTTATCCACCAGAACGGGGTTTTAAACACACTCCGTCAAGGGAATGGGATAGATAAAACCGGCATTTAACAGCTTTTCTATCTCTACCTTAATTGCGGGTGCTTTCCTCAGATTCACCACACGCAACCGTTTTCGAATAGGCTTAGCGTTGCGGTAAGTCTTAATCTCATGCTCGACAATACGAGGGTCAATACCTAGCATTTCGTCGTAAGACCAAGCAAAGATATCGCAGAATTCTTTAAATAGCTTGGTGTATTCTAGAATCTCAGCATGGGAACATTTTGCCCCAATATACACATTCTCTATCTTTCTAGGATCGCGAGAGATGTAGATAGGAATCATTGAAGATATGTTAGCCATGTTTTCATCAGCCATCTGACCAGGAGAGCTTAACGAAACCATAGGACTACCAACTCTCTCACTAAGAACCGCCCTAAAATCCTCACGCTCCAAGCAGTCAATCTTGGGAATAAAGTACGATCTATGATGGAGTTCCTCCCATGGTGGCTCAACTCCTCACATAGCCTCAATAATCGCTTCATCTGAAGGGAAAACCGTATCAAGGTAGTCGTGCATGTGAGAAGACTGTACTGCCCATGCCGGCAGCACATAAGGGTCCTCCTCTTCCATCCACAAAGAGGAAGTACTAGGCTCTGCAACACACTCGAGATTAGCTTGATAAGCTATCATAGTTGCAGGCAGCGGTACGTTCGTCACGATGGGCTCACTCAGAGTACTCAGTGTAGGAAGAATCCAAGGATCTTCCATATGACTCATGCGAAAAGACACCAATCTCATAGATGTCGAAGCCTCACCGGAACTAGAACCTATCATAAGAATCGGTGCAAAACAACTAAAGCTTCCCATGAGGGATGGATACATGCCTCCACCCACACTCCCAGTTGCTAGCTGAGAGTGCTCCATGATCGGGCTCGAAGCTCCCGAAGATGCGGTAACAGACGGATTCTTGAATGTTGTTTGATCAATCGTGACTATCTTCCCATTTTGTGGAAAGCATACAACGCGAAACAGGGAAGAAGCAACGGCTTGCATACTATACATCCAATTCCTACCCAGCAAGAGATTGTAGTCAAGGGGCGCATCAACCACCTCGACCTCTATCGCAACGTTCTTCCCTCCCAAATGGACTTTAAGGGAAGGAAGGATTTCGTGCGGCCTAAACAATCTCCCATCGAACGCAGTTAACACGGTCGCTGATTTAGACAGCTCAGGAGAACCTAAACCCTTCCAACACGATAAAGACATCACAGAAGTAGCAGCACCTTCGTCAATCACAATGTGCTTGACAATCATATTAATACATTCTACGTGAATCAAAAGAGACACATAGTAAGGCAAGCGAGGCTGAAGTCCTGCGGTTTCAAATTTAATCATGGAGGAAGAATCATCATCGTTCACACCAAGGGAAAAAAGCAACGCCTTCCTTTGTGAGGGACAACTCTGAAGCACTTCCAATGAAGACATTGCATAAGGAGTGTGGCCCAAATCCTCAACAACTGAATAGTTATGAGCGGCTCGGGCATTTGGATTGTGCCCTGAATGCTTAAGGACTCACTTAGGAATGCGAGGTGCAACTTCAGGTTTATCCACATGTTTCTCAATACGCAAAGGAGACCCTGGTGGATCAGGTTCTTTTCCTGGGCTGGGTTGTGATGAACCATAATCTTTCACACGGGTCACAACTTTCGCAGCACTGACCATGTTAATGCAACCACAACCACTACCCTCCAGCGGATCTTGATCAGCTCCAGACTGGTCATGGGACCTCGAGTTCATATTTTGATTATGCGGTAAAGGGTTAGTTAGCACAGCTGGGCCCTGTGCCAAGAACCTCGAGGCTTCCCCAATACGGGGGCACAAGTAAGTGAGGTGATCGTCCTTACACAACTTGCAAGGGAACTTAACTTTACATTTAGCTTGCTTGTCCCCCCTAGCATTATGGTCATTCTTGTCATTATTATTAGCGTTCTCATTCTTATTCCCACCCTTACGATTATTCTTACCCTTTTTTCTATTCCGTCCGGGCTGTTGGTTACCCTTCTGGTCCGACGATTGCACAGAACATACACTCGCCATTTGGGTGGGTTGAGACGAACTCAAAGCTTGTCCCGAAGTAGATTGGTTGATTGACAATTGACTCACTTGTTTTGCAATCGAATCTACAGGTTTTGCACTCGCACAACCCACAATGCCATCGGCATGTGGTCCAAGTTTGACTTTGGGGTCGAAACTCGAACGCAGAGCGTTGGGAATAATCTCATATAACAAACCGGACTGAGCATAAATCAAGTCCAGTTCCTGTGCCCTAAAAATCACTTGTTCCTCATTCTGCACTCCGTATGTAGAAACATCCTTCGCTATATATGGCAATAACGACTTGAGGCATTAGAGGAAATTTCAACTCAAAATGGGCCTTTTAACTTTTATTCAAATTCCATGTCATCATGTGTTAGCCAATGAAATTGCTTTAAATTTGAAATACTATATAGGTCTTAAACACATTTTTAATATAAATTTGGGGATAGGTATCATAAAAAAACTACTTTTTTTGTTTGTATTTTCGACATATTGCCCCATGTTTTTACTCAAATTTCGATCGGGAGAGCTCGTTGGATGCGGAATTAAATTTCGCATCCAACGAGTACCCACTCGGCATAATTTTGATGGACCCCTCTACCCCAAAAACAAGAAATACCTAAAAAAATGGAATGATGATTGGAATTAAATTTCGCATCCAATGAGTACCCACTCGGCATACTTTTGACGAACCCCGCTACCCCAAAAACAAGAAATACCTGAAAAAATGGAATGATGATGTCATCATTCCATTTTTTCAAGTATTTATTGTTTTTGGGGTAGCGGGGTCCATTGAAAGTATGCCGAGTGGGTACTCGTTGTATGCGGAATTTACTTCCGCATCCAACGAGCTCTCCCAATCGAAATTTGAGTAAAAACATGGGGAGATATGTCGAAAATACAAACAAAAAAGTAGTTTTTTTCTTTTCTTCCTCCAAAATTAATAAATATTATTTTATTATTTTAACTATTATTTTATTAATTCATTTTAGGAGGCCCATTTTGAGTTGAAATTTCCTCTAATGAACCATTCGAGGAGGAATTCCGGCGGCATAAAGGCTTTAATTAACCTCTTCTGTCTACGCCACTCTTGAATATGATCCGAGATATGTGTGGCTTTATCCTGCCGAAATGTCGACAAGAGTTCAGTGCGAACATCATAGCACACTGGTAGCTGTAAGTGATTAAAAAAATTCATTGCAAGGTCGTCGAACAAAGCGAAAGCCGCCCTAGGTAGCTCTATATACCATTTCACGACAGGCCCTATGAGGGTGCATTGAAATAGTCTCAAATGGATTGAGTCCTGATGTAAGGAATTAGATGAGCACCATAGGTGAAATGTAGTAACGTGTTCACTCGGATCCTCTCCTGGTTTTCCATCGAAATTAGGTATGTCCACAGGAAGCTTAGTAGGGATAGCCGGCCAAGCTGGGTCATGAGCTACAGGATCGTTCGTTAATCTCAACAAGTCAGGAAGATTTAGCGTCACGAGGAAAGGGAGCCTAGGATGATGAGGTTGATGGACTGCTCCCTAATTCATATAGGTCTAATTACCACCATGGCCTTGGCCATAGTGCCCTCCTCCTGTTTGACCCGTATAGGGTGGTGTGGAAGTAGCATAGTGTGGTGGACCTTGACTATTAGGAGCTACAAATCCGTAGTTCGGAGAATAAGCAGGTTGTTGATACCCGCCCCCATAAGGTGAAGAACCCTGTCCATACTGCGTCCCATAATAGGGCCCATAAGTCATCGCATGAGATGTCCCATGAGATACTCCGTAAGTAGGAACATACACTCCGGAAGTAGGAATATACACTCCGAAAGTAGGAATGTGACCTCTAGAATTATGAGCATGACCTCCCGAAACGACGGGCGGTGCATGAAGCTGAGACACAACCTGTCTAGTAAGCGCAGTACGGACATAACTCATAGCAACGTTTCGGCCCGAAGGACCACATGATTGAGGTGGAGGGTGAATATTTTAAGAACTAGGGACAGAGGACGAAGGGATCTATGTGATTAAGTACGTACTATTCCCTATAGTCACTCGTCTTGGATCTAGTATCCTAATAGGATCACTAACCCTAGACCTAGGAGGAACATGTGATGTAACTTCCACCACCGGGATGGAAGGTGCAATGTGACTAGTGCTCCCAAACCTCTCCGCATGGTAAGGAATGAGAGTGCCCCCAGGCATAGTGTTAGGCTTGAAGTCAGATTCGACATGAAATGCCAAATCATGTGTGGGAAAACCAGACATACCATAACTACCATAACTAGTGCTAGCGGGTTCAAAACGAGTCTCGGCATTCCATACCGGTAACACGTCAATGGGGAATCAACCCTAGAGTGAGTAGGTCTATCATCAAAGTTTCCTATCTCAGAGATCATAGGACCTAACTCAGCCAAGTCGGGTGAAGGATCGTAAGTAGGAGTAAACTCCCCATCGTTTACACGAATGGGAGAAGGTGGTTCAGGAATACCTTCCATATGGTCTCCCATGGTGTGTGAATCAATGTGTGAAATAGTCTGCCTGGAATGTCTAGGTCTCTTTCCCAAAGCAAGAGGAGAATTAGAAGGTAGAAGTACTGCTAAATGATGAGAACGGTGAGGAACCGTACCCGAATCCGCAATGACTCAAAAAAAAATAGAAAAGACTCTTTATTTACGCAAACCCTAGGCAAGCTATCATGCACAGAGCAATCACTAATCAAATCTAAAGCCAAATGCAAGCAATCAAGGGCAGGATAAATGAGCTCCCAAATGAAGCAGGTATGTCTCGCCTAGGAGAGGCTTGAGACTCCCATACACAACAAGCGGAGGTACGTAACCAATTATTGTGGCCCTCAGCTTCAACGCGTAAAGCAACTGCTCTGTCCGACCCCAACCTGGCCAGGACACCCGCAGAATAACCCCTACAAAGTACCCCCTTGATATCCTAGGTAAGGCCACTAAGGTCACCTCAATATAATCAATGCTCAGGCGGACAGTCGCAGGAGGGATTGTCCATATGGGCAGGGTAGCAAAGCCCGAAACTCTTGAAAGAGCCCCTAGATACGAATACAATCCTTGAAATATCTCCGGTGCTACTTAGTTATGACTAGGGGTCATCCCAATCAATAACCACCCACACTGCCTCGTGCTTAACTCCCTTCTGAGAGGAGGATCATGAGAAACACTGGTTATACCAAGGATTTCACACACTCACTTGGACAGACACATACATGTTGTTGTTTAGTGATCTTGGAGAATTTACTCACAATGAACTATTCCAAGATCCTAAAACCTAAGCTTGTTGGTGCACCCTATAAAAGAAAAGAGTGTAGTTCATTTTAATTTAAGCGTTGATTTTAATTGGCTTTATTACTCAAAAGAGGGATATGGCCATGCAACTAATGGTGTTATGACACAACATGAAGTAAAATGCACACCTAACAATCAATGCAAATGCATCGTGTTCATGAAAATAGGGTATGCTACTACATGTAATGCACCATTTTTCTTCAAATGATGAATGCAAGCTTTCCTATATGAAATCCTAACTAATACTCCAAAGCAAATCTAGTGCAAGTACAATGCACAATGCAAAATGCAATGCATGATGATAAGCAAATATTTTTAGATTTTTTGAAATAAAATGAGATACAAAAAGCAAAAAAATGATTCTACAACCCCTAGACCTTGCAAGCACACTCAAACAGCACTCAATCAAAGCACTAAGGTAAAATAAATCTAATGCACTAATCTCAAACAAAAAATCAAAAATGCCATGACAAGAACCTTCTTAAAAAAAAAATTAGCCTAAAAAAAACGTCTCTAGTCAGAAACAGAGGTATCAACAGACTCAAGCAATGCCAAAGGAGACTCAATAAACATAAAACTTCAGCCAGCAACCATTTAACTTCCACAAAAAGGAAAAACTAAGGGCATACGCGACTGTTCGCAGTAAACCCACGTGTATACGCGGAAATCGTAAAGAAACCCGCGTGTATACGTGACTGTGAGTTAAAAACTCGCGTACAAGAAGAAAGGTGCATAAAAATCAAGGCAAACAGATAGGCTGAGACAAACTTCACACCAATCAGACACTACCAGGAAAACATGCCCCCATACCCAACACAGAAACAAGAGAGAAGGAGAAATTCAAATTCATTGAATGTCGATAGAACAACCCCCAAAGGACAACTACTAGGAACTCCCCAGCAGAGTCGCCAATTCTGTTATGGAGAGAAATTTCTATGGCTTGGGGTACCACAACAGACAGCTTGACTCCAGAAATCAATCCTTTCCAATATGCAATAGAAATTAAATGTCTAACACTAAAAGATCAGACCTCATACCTTATTCCGGACGGTTGAAGTAGATCCTCGTTGAGCTTTCCAACTTCAGCTTGGATTGATAGATTACTTCCTCAACAACAAGTAAATAATACAAGCATTCTATATATCATGGTGTTAGATCTATTCTAGCATATATAATCAATAATGTATAAGCATTTGACATAATCCCATGGACAAAATATTCATTCAAACACACATTATTGGACAGGAAAAGATATTTCTATTAATATGAATCAAAGATTACAAGATACAACCTCTGTCGACACGTCTATGAACCGGAGAAACTGAATCCCCCATTTGGGCCTCCACCACTTCAATCCTCCATCTCTCGATAGCAAGCTCACAAGCAAAAGGCAAGCTTGGGAAGAACACAAAAGTGCTCCAAGGGAAAAAGAGATGTGTTGCCGCCTTACACACACCTGGGTCACGTGGCAGAAATCTTCAAGCCACTCAGTGTGTCCCTGGGGGGAAGTCTCGAGTCAAGGTTGTCACCTTGTTCTTGACTCCTCCGTTTAGGCTCAACTCCTAACGAAGCCAAGGGGGGTAGACCCTATTAAGTTACTAAGGATAATTACTTAGTGTGGTGATGTTAAACAGAATGAGTTACTTAGGAGTTTGAAATTTAACTATAGACAATCAAAGATAACAAGATACAAAGATGAACACACGAAAGCACAATGCTAAGACACAATATATATATAAAGCAAGAAAATAACCAGTGCCTTAGAATGGAGTCAAAAAATAGAAACAATGTACTTGCATGTGCTCAGAGTGAGTGTTTTGCGATTGCCTCTTGGTACGTTTTAAGTTAAATTTGAAGTGTGAGTTGATTAAAATTAGGCAAAGGGGGGACTCCAAATATACCCGAGAGTACTTGGAGTATGTCCAAAACTAAACCTTCATAGCTACCCACAAGGAATATGTGGGCTGAAGGGAGTCTCTAGGGCTATTGTTCATAATGCACCCGTTAGGGTGTGACAGAGATCGGCACCCCGAGGTCACTTTTCAGAAGTTCCCGCTTCCTTTGGGTATTTTGCCACCGTGATGGTTTGAT
The DNA here is from genome assembly GCA_001517045.1 of Pseudotsuga menziesii. Lineage (NCBI taxonomy): Eukaryota > Viridiplantae > Streptophyta > Pinopsida > Pinales > Pinaceae > Pseudotsuga > Pseudotsuga menziesii. The sequence continues at coordinate 179,577 of LPNX010228917.1, read as the reverse complement.
CTAGGTGTTGGATTTTCACCTGTTGGTTTGTTAATTTGGGAGAGTGAGTCCTAATTATGCTAGTCACTCAAGTACTTTGATGTAGCTTTTCTGATCGGATGAACCGCAGCCAAGTGCAGAGCATACACACCGGAGTCTTGTCAATTTTAGTAAATTTTACAATGGGTGTTCTTGTTTAAAAAAAAATTCTCCAGGAACCTCTTTCTATCCAAGTGGATCTCAATCGAGGAATCAAGGAGGGGTTAATTTTATAATAGCTGAAAAAACAAATGATAGAAAAGAAAACATATGCACAATTCTAGTTTTCTAAATAGTCCTACCACGAATCTCTTTCCCCTTTTGGGTCAATCGAGAAATCGTGGGGTAAGTATTAAGATTACTTTGAAATATAAAGTATGGAATATGAAATTAATAATGAAATAAATTATACTACCTTGCAGATTAGATCAATGCTATATTTAAGAAAGATGAACGAAAAAGCAAAAAAAAGGACATGGACGCAAATCCCCCCAGGGGGGATGGGGAATGGGCTCGAAAGAGCCTATTCAAAAAATAATTTTATTAAAAGCAGTTACAATATCAGAGAACTGATATAATTCCTCCTAATCCTTATACGTATTGAAATCAAGCTTACAAAGTGTGAAAATTAAGGTTTTAGTCAGATGGGAGACCCCTGGGGGGATTTGAACGCTCCTGAGGCCACTTTCGAACAGCAGATTCCTTTCCTTTTTGTCAAACCTGCTAAAAGCCAGAAAGCATAATTAGAATAAAATATTCCCAAAATCACTCTGAAAGTGCCTTTGGGTCAGCTTACTTTTAACCAAAAAAAAATAAGTTAAGACTAGTTAAAAAGGGGTAAAGAGGAACCAAGGAAAGCAGGCTTTCCTTGGGATCTTGGCTTGCCTTTTGGGAAGCCAATAATATGTGCACTTTTATTGCAGAGTATGAAATTTAACATACTGCAAACAGAAATCAAATGCATGCAAGCTACAAATTTTCTTTAAAATTACATGCAAAAAAGGACGATTTCCCTAAAGCTAGATCTAGAATGCTTATGAAACCTTTTAAGAGAAAGATCTAGAATATGGGCTTTGAGAGGATATATCTATGTTGAAATTACTTTTAATATGATAGATCTAAACCAAATCAAATCTATGAACAAAGTAATCAGGTAAAAGAGTTGATTTTTTAAGAAATGAGAAGAAGAGGAGAGAAGGTCGGCTCATTGCTTGAATGGAGCAAGCTGAAAGGAGGCCCTTTTGTGGAGTGTTGAAGGATAGATTCTTGAGATTATTGGATAACTAATGGCATCAATATTGATCCACACCTTCATCCAATCAAGAACCTGCAAATAAATAACACACGCCTGCACACACCTCGTGAGATCTGGATATAGATGTATAAAGCAACAAAAATGAAAGATCATGCAAAAATAATCTTATTTAAGCATATAACTGAAATTTTTTAGCACACATCATATGGATAAAAAAGATCAAGCAATCTAACTTTCCTATAATACACCCTTACTTGATTCAACCGAATCCTTGAAGCCAGAACACAGAAGCAGCACAGAATTTGGAAAGAAATTGCAGTTACCACATCAGCAGCATAACACTGAGAATCCACACAGACACATGCACTACACAATATAGCCTCCAAAGCTTATGTATTCACAAATGATGATCAATACACAATTACAATGGCAATCCCTTCAATCCAGCTCTATCTAGCTTGGAAGAGGGAGCCTCAGCCAGGATATATACAAAATACAGGCCATCCAGCCCAGGGGGGGCGCAATTCCTCATGGAATCAAGTGAAATCAGCTTATGGAGAGTCCATCAATGTAGAACTAAAGCTAAACTGAGCCTACTTGTCAACCAGGGGCTTGATTGAGCTGACACATCAACCCATACACCGACACATCAGTCCACAGAGCATCCAGGAGAGTCCACACATGTGGAGGAGAGAGAGAGGGCACAATTCCCCATGAAGACAGCTGAAGATCAACTCTGGATCTGATTTGATCACCTCCTTCAGTCAAGGATTTGTCAGATCCAGTCAATCTGCTTCAGATCTAACTGATTTCAATCAAATCGGCTGAGAATCCATTGATTTATGAA
>LPNX010228917.1:144294-177124 GCA_001517045.1 Pseudotsuga menziesii | reverse complement strand
GACCAAGTCTTTTACAGACACTATCATGCTAGAACATTTATTACAATTCTCCCATGGGGTATGAACATGTGATATAGTACAACAAGCACTTCCCAGAAGTACTTCCAAATGTCTTCTGAAGTCCGAACAAGTTATCCTTGTCTGGTTCACCAGGCTCACTTGATAAAAAACCACTAAGTACAACTTAGGTGGTAACAGGATGCAGACTCAAGCATAAGTTCCGGCAACAATGGACTATAGTTTCCTTGCTCTCAATTCTCTCTTATGCCTTCAATGTACCAAGGAGTTCCTTATATAGCTTTTCAAAGGGGTAATGAAAGGTCGAATCCGAGCGATCTCAAGGCATAGGGAAGGCCAGGAGTCAAGTGAGTCGGATCCATGTCAAGGAAAACTCCAAAAGGATTTCGATTTTGTACACATCCCGATGTACGCGGTTTTAGTGGTCAAACCCGCATATATACGCGATTATAGGTTTAAAATTCGCGTGTATCATTTTTGAGATGTTTTTAGGGATGGTCAGGGAAACATCAAAGGACAAAAAATGGTCCAAGGGGTCTAAGGATTCTGCAGTGGGACAGGGGAATGCCATACAAAGTGTGATTCGCCTGGAGTGGTGAAATCAGCTATAACACTAGGAAGGCTGCAGTTATTAAAGCTGAGATTGAGAAACTTCTGAAAGTTGGTTTTATTTATCTTGTACCTCTGACGGAATGGGTATCAAACATTGTCCCTGTCAATAAAAATCAGGGCACCATTAGAGTCTGTATCAACTTTAGGGATTTAAATAAAGCTTGTCCCAAGGACAACTTTCCTACCCCGCACATCGATCATATTATCAACAACTGTGCTAGAAGTGTCATCTTTTCATTCATGGATGGCTTCTCCAGCTATAATCAGATTGAGATATTACCCTCCTGATCAGCATAGGACGGCATTCATTTTCCCATGGGGAACCTTTGCATATAAGAAGTTACCTTTCGGCTTGAAAAATGTTGGAGCCACGTTCCAATGTGCAATGTCCTATGCATTTCATGACATTAAACATATTGTTGAACCGTACCTTGACGACCTCCCTACTCACTCATAGTGACGGGAAGACCATCCTGGTCATCTTAGAGACATATTCCTGAGATGCCGTCATTATAATATACGGCTCAATATGCATAAATGTGTTTTTTGCGTTGAGACAGGACGTCTGCTTGGCTTTGTGGTATCCAAAGATGGCATCCGGATCGATCCTTTGAAGATTGCCGCCATCATTAATCTACCAGCCCCAACCAACATCCTTGAACTCCAAAGTTTGCAAGGGAAGGCAAACTTTCTCCGTTGTTTCGTGTCTAATTTCGCTGAGAAAACGCACGGTTATATGCGTCTCCTCAAGAATAACACTCCATTCTTCTGGGATGACCTGGCCCAACGCGCCTTTGATAGTCTTAAGCATGCTCTGACTCATTCACCCGTGATACACCCCTCGGATTATTCAAAGGATTTTCTCTTGTATATTACTGCCTCCACTACTACCATCACCATGGTTTTAGTGCAGGACAATATCCACGGTCAAGAGCATGTGATTTATTACGCCAATAAGAATCTTATTGATTCCAAAACCTGTTATTCACATGTGGAGAAGCTAGCTTTGGCCATGGTCATTGTTGTGCAAACATTTTGTCACTACATTCTACTTCGCACTACCACCGTATTAGCAGACCAAAACCCGATGTACTACATTCTGACTTGTTAGGTACTCGGGGGAAAGCACTCCCATTGGATCATCATCCTTCAGGAGTTTGATCTCGAGTTTTCCAAGGCTACATCAAAGAAATCCTTGGTTTTTGTCGAGCTTATATGTGACCTTCCTTGTGCTACCACGGAATCTAAGCCCAGCGATTCATTTCCAAATGTATTCTTGTTCCTGATTAGCACTACTGATCCTTGGTATGGATATTTGTTGATTTATCTCTAGACCCAGTGTTTTTAGTCGCATCTATCTCGCGATGATCATCGCCGCATCCGTCACCACGCAAAATACTATCTTATCTTGCATGATACCTTGTATAGATGTGGGATTGACTCCATTCTCCGGTGATGCCTCACTCATGAGGAGACTGAACACGTGTTGAATGATTGCCACTCTGGAGCATGTGGTGGTCATTTATATGGGATGGCTACAGCCCAGAAAATCCTTTACGCTAGCTATTTCTGGCCTTCTATCTTCAAATACTATCATGAGGCTATTAAGAAATGCCCACCTTGCCAACATTTTTATCCCAAAAAGTGCACCCATCCTGCTCTGCTTCACCTCGTCATTGTCGTTGGCCCTTTTTCCAAATGGGGGATCAACTTCATGCATTGTAAACCTACCTCAGCTGAGGGGCATTGTTATGTCATCATAGCCGTGGATTATTTCACAAAATGGGTTGAGGCCATGCCTACATATGCAGAAGATGGTAAGACTGCCGCTCACTTCTTGTTCAATCATATCATAGCTAGATTTGGAGTTCCGTAGTCCATCGTCATTGATCATGAATCTCATTTCCGTAATCAAATGATGGAAGAATTGAGTGCCAAGCTAGGTTTTCACCATGAAAAATCTACACCGTATTATCCGCAAGCTAATGGTCAAGTAGAGGCCATTAACAAGGTTTTGAAAACTATGCTTCGTCAGATGGTTGGAGATCATAAATCCAATTGGCATCTCGTTCTTTTTTCTTCTCTTTGGGCTTATCAGACTTCCATGAAAACAACTACTGGTTTCACGCCATTCCAGTTTGTCGATGGACTTGAAGCTGTCTTGCCGATCCAATGTCAGATTCCATCTTTACAACTTGCCGTCAAAATTCTCCCAGACACTTCCACAAAGGAAGAGATATTTTTGTACTTAAATAACCTTGATGAGACTCATAGAGATGCTTCCTTGGCTAATGAGGCACATAAGAAATGCGTCAAGGCGCAGTACGATAAATCCATCCAGCCTCGTGTTTTCAATGAGGGTGACCTAGTTTTGACTTATCACCAGAGATATGACAAGCTGGGAAAGGGTAAGTTCAAGTCCATGTGGTATGGACCTTTTGTTATTTCCAAGGTGTTAGAGAAAGGATCCTATGATTTAGTTGATTATGATGGAATCCCTTTGGGGAAACCTCGCAATGGGTTGTACCTGAAAAGGTACTATGCCTAGGTTTTCTTGGATGGTATCTTGTATATATGTATATTGATTGACTTTCAGTGTTCTTTCAGTATCTTCAAGATGGTTTTGAGTTTTGGTGTCCGCATCTATTTATACCATGTTTTGGTCATGCAGATGGCTTTCTATGGCTTCACTGATGGTGCTTGCCACCACACCGTGAATCTAGCCTCGGCTGCTTGGGTTCTCTATTCCCCAGCTGAAGATTTGGTTAGTTCAGGAGCAGTTTGCTTAGGTCCTGCTACTAATAACATCGCTGAGTATGAAGTAGTCATAGGTCTTCTGACTGAAGCTGCCTCGCAGGATGTCTATGATCTAGTAGTTTTGATGGACTCTCAGCTCGTGGTTTGTCATTTAAACCATGTCTACACCATTAGGAACCCGGCGCTCCTTCACCTCTTCTGGAGGGTACATTTGTTAGAAATATCATTTGGAACCATTACATATAGGAATATCCCTAGGGAACATAATGTAGTTGTTGATTCATTGGCTAATTACATCCTATATTGGCATATTGCCCATTCATGACATTAAATCAAACATGGTACATTGTAAATAAACATTTAAAGACACATAGAACTCATACAAAATGTATCTATCCATTTGAACCGTATAAACACCGTGGAAAAGTCTGTATATATATACAAAAACGTTTTACAAAATAGGTCCCGAGACCTCATCTGAAGCACATAGGCTTTCAGGAAAAATCATCATAAAAAAATCCTAAAGCTATCAGCTTTCAGTATACATGTCTCATCCACTAGTGGTGCTCGTGATAGCACATCACTGCTCGAGCCACCCTGCATAGTAGCCTGCTGAATTGGCTTGGTGCTCCCGTCGTAGATCTCTGATATCTAGTTGGGAGGTCATCTATATCAGCATCTGGGATGTCCAGAGTCAACCTCTCTAGGTTCTCCTCTAGCTCCCTGATGATATCATCACCCTGTGGCACGAAGCGAGCTCTGGCTCGCCTGTCTAATGGAGATGCTCCTCCAGGCCTCGTTGTTTTATCATAAAAAGTATAAAACATAAAAAACATAAAAACATTTTCCATCTTTAGGGTTTCTTGTTTCTTACCAATGTCACCCCACTGCCCTCTAGGTGGGATTGGTAGGTCAGGATCACCTGTAAAATCTGTGCCTGCATAGGCATATTCCTCAACCATGAGCATCTAATCCTGCAGCCATTTGAAAAACAAATCACCGAACTTCACTCTGCCCCTACCTGCTCCTGTGCGAGCCATGACCTGGACCCACCTCAACATGTGGGGGTCCCGTGCTCTCAGACTCTGAAAAGTCACTTGGGGCCTCATCTGGGGGACCCGCTCAAAGAAGAAGCAAGCTAATATGGAACCAAAGCCGAAATGCTTTAGCTCTCCCTGCCAACATTTAGTCAGCTGATTTTTTAAGATTGGAAGCAATGCTTCCGCCCAGTTGAACACCGCAGGTGCCATAGCCTTTAGGGCATACAGCATATGTGCCTTGGAAGCCTGATGTACACCCTGGCTCCCTACCACCCTCTACATGGTGAACAGAACAATTTGTAGAGCCCTATCTGTCACTGCCCTGATAGGGATTTTCTTCCCTGATGTGCCTATACCTGGTATGCAGTGTCGATCTATGAGCTCTTTGGTAGTAATTTCCCTGCCACAGGAACCTGTTAGTGAGATAGGGGCACCCCGTCTCGATAGGCCAGTCAGGAAGTGGATATCCTCTACCTCCACTGTAAGTATGTGTGCCCCCACCTCGAAATACTGCTGTTCTGAATTCCACATTCTCAGTATGTGTTCCAGTAGTCTCTCATGGGACACCATGCTTGGTGTCTAGAATAACTTTAAAAGCCCACAGTTCTGGAGTGCAGCAATACAAACCGGATTCCTTTCAGCAGTAGCATCCTCATCATCATGTGTTCTTTCCTTCCATATCACCATATTTTGGAAGCCTGGACCTGCCAAAAACAACAGTGGTATGTGTTAATATCATCCTTGAGTCATTGCAAATCAAAAGAATGAGTAAATTTTGCCTATATCATTGGTTTAACTTCTCCACGGCTGGCACCGCCTGTGCCCCATTGGAGATAGGAGATGGCACCACCTGTCCACCATATTCTTGGCGCAGTTCTCGGGTGATACCGCCTATCTCTAAAGGGGTAGCCGCGGTGCCCACAAATTGGATTTTAGGGCTTGCCAAATAGGCCTAAAACCCCACCAAATCCCAAAATAAAAGCTGTGAAATGAAGGATAAGGGTCTTAGCTATTACCTACAACTGACAAGACTGAAAATGGACAGTGGAAACTCTCGGTATCAGCTATGGAAGATCTGGCTAAAAAATGCTCCAAGTGCTCTCTGCTAGAGGTAAATAGTGAAATGTTTGATTTTTTACTATTTACTTGCTTTATATAGACATTTTTTGGGGCTGACTTAGTATAGTATTGATATTGCATCATGTTCTAGTCAAAATCTATTTGTCATAATCCCTTAATGTTGATTTTGAATGCATTTAACACTTGTTTATGAATCGTCTACAGGTTGACTTTAGTAAAAGCTTTGGAAAGTTTGTTTATGTATTTTTCGTACTTTCACAAAATGGAAAAGGTCGTTGAGCATTTATTAGGACACTTTGTCACACTCGTTAAAACCTAGTATCAAAGTTCTGAGTCCAGTTCAAGTTTCTTTCCAGGCTCGTAAAATACAACATTGTGTAAAGAAACGTCATGGAGTCTTCTTTTTACATCTTTTTTCAGACTCCTTAAACATGAAAAGATAGTCGATTCCGTTTCCGAATCTTTCCAGGCTCGTAAAAAGTGACATTGTGTAAAGAAACCTCATGGAGTTCTCTTTAAACCCTTTTCAGGCTCCCTAAATACGAAAAGATTGTCAAGCGATCTTGTCTTCTTCACGCTCATTAAAGTATTTGAAGAGTCGTCCATCCAACGGTAGGTTATCTCTTTCTCGGTTCGAATAGGACTATTTACGAGAAAGGAACACTCCATCCAATCATGACTGGAAGAGTTCTCTAAGGTATGATTTTATACTTTTTCGGGCCTTAGAGACTAAATCATAAAAAAAAGGACCCCCATGGAGTCTTCTTCCATATTCATTCAGAGTCTCTAAACATGAACGATATCGAGTTTTCTTTCAGTGGACTCGTTAAATTAAACATTGAGAGACCAGTTTTGGAAACGAACCCCTCCTCTCTCAGTTTCATAAAACATATGAGACTGGACTTGTCTTCTGACAAGCTATATCAAGCATTTGTTACCCTCTTTGAACTCGTAAAACCGAAAACAGGCAGTCATCAATCATGATGGGGGAAATGGGAAAGGGAATCATTTTGCAAATAATGGCAGTTGTTTGTCGATACCTTTGAACATGGCACTTGTCTACACAATCATGTCAGTCAATTGGGTATTCAGTCGATCTCCATGACGATCCACTTTCATGAGTCATGCCAATCCTTTTAGTCTTTCAAAAGAATGCATTTTCCACTGTCGCATTGTGTATTTGTCCTGTCTAGTCATGCTGCCAAGTCACTTTTTCGTGCAGCCCGATATTCAAAGGGGATTTGAAGAAGTTGTTTCACATCATTCCAGAACTATGTTCTGAGTTTTCATGTCGTTGATGTGGGACTCATCATGGCCCTCCTTTGACGAGACTATTCCCGTCGACATCAGCTTATTATCTAGGAAATAGTCTTAGAAACAATATTTAGTACCTTGAGATCTGTATGCCTTAATGACAAATTCTCTTGCTCTCGACATAGGTTCACATCATTGACCTTTGATCGATAGAATCGACTGAGTGTTCGACATCAGGACATCTATTCACACTCAATAGATTGTACTAGGGTACCTTGGGAATCATTGACATTAATGGTGATCTCCCTCGCACTTGTTAATGGTTTGCATCATTGGCTGGTAATCAAGTGGTTTCTACCATGTTCGACTTCAGATCATTGTAATCACATGGATAGAATCATACTTTGTGGAAGATGAGATGAATACCTTGGGTATTTGTTTAAAAGTGCTCATTGCTTTTTCCCCAGGTTGCGATGGAGTTTTGTATATCTAGCATGGATCCACATTTGTATGGTCGTGGCAATGCTCAAATTTGTGTCTGTGTGACATAGATCTACGTTGTATGTCTGGTAGCTATGTCCAATTTTGAGTCCTCTATCACATGGATCTATGTTGTATTCTAGTAGCCATGCTTGTTTATTCCACTCATGGATCTTCCTTGTACTGGTATGCAGCTATGAGTTTGGTTACTTGTGTCTATGAGTCAACATACTGATGTACTACAGATGCCTACTTGACTGCATACTCCGATCGATCCGACATTTTCATCTCTTGGAAATGACTTGTTCTCAAAGCTCTCATGTATCATATCACTCTAAGACTCATGCTTCGGGGGGCATCCTGTTATACCAAAATCAATCACCATCATGTGATAAGACATTTGACATACCTACTTGCCCTGAATCCCAGCTTCTAGAGTGAAAACTAAATAGTTTTTTATCAGTCTGTCACACAAATTCCCAGCACCACTCATGCCCCTTTATCCAGGAGCGGTAGGGCCTGTTCGCACCACTTTTCATCGGTTGTCCACAAGCAGTGCCACCGCCTATCACCTTTGGTCCATAGGTGGTTACTACTAGAACTACTTTGTCATAGAAGGAGAAGCATGGTACCCTAGTTAAAAAGGGAAAAAGAGAAGTTTATCGAGGCTTGTAGATGATAAGCCTCATGTACTGCCTTATCCCTACTGTTGTGGGTTGGTTGAGCTCAAGATCCCTCATCCTAGGATCTTAGAGGCCACCTCACCCACTAATTTCTCAACCATATTGATCCATTAAATCCATATAAATATGATCTCATAGCCATGGTTGAGGGGAGAACATTGAAGGTATTGTTATGTTGTTGGATTGATTCTTGGCCCAAGATCATTTGGAGAGAGCATAGAGAGCTAGAATCAGAGCTTTTGGAGATGAAGAGCTCGTTTCATGGAGATGCATGTCAACACTAAGGCTTGGTTTTAAACTTATTCATATTTCTAATGCAAGTTGATTTTTTGTCCCATATATATTGTTGATATTTGATTTCAGATATATATTGCTAGATTCCTTTGTCACTAGCATAGATTAGTAGATCATATTCTAGTTGCTTTGATTCATTTCATGTTGAGCTCTTTTGCAGGTACATAGGTGAACTATCAAAGCTTTGTATTCCAGATATCTACAGTGTCTAGGGAGAGTTATCGGCCTCTGTGATCTATTTGTTCTGTATTTGAACCATTTAGACCAGTGGAACACCTTGCTGTCTGCAGGAGGTGAAATATTCCATATAACACAACACCTTCAAGATATTCATCTAGATTGGTATTATTTGTCATCTTTAATAGAATGAGAACTTCAAATGGAATAAGGAGGAGTAATACTTACTTTATGAAAATAGCTTATGGTTGTCCTTCTTCTGGATGACCTAGGGTTTGATGTAGAAACCCTAATTTTTCAGTTGGGATCACTAGTAGGGTTGAGTGATGGATAATGTGCACCTCCCTATGGCAAGGTAGAATGTATCTTTCTTTTTCTAATATTGATGATGGTGTCCCAAGAAAATGAAATCCCTAGTTTGTCCCGGCAGCAGTGACTGGTCCAAAAATGAAACTTCTTGGAATCCAGTTCTGTCTTCATAGAAAGATGCGCTCTTTAGGGGTGAGTTAAGTGAGCCCTATTTTCTAGTTAAACTATCGAGGGATTTGTTTGAATTAACAATCCCTAACTATGCAGTGTTTCCTTTCAGGGTGGATCTAATACCATGTTAATTTTTCTTAATTTTCTTAGATGATATCTTAAAACAAATTGTCACTCGTAAGATCACTGAAAGAACAACAAGCACATAAGCATAATAACACAAATATTTTACTCAGGGAAACAACAAGGGAGAAAACCCTACAAAACTTCCTCAATATAGAACTCAACTAGAGTAGTGTAAAACCCAGACAACTGCTTCTCTCTTCTTCCTGTCACACTTGTTCTTCTCTCTCTTGCAAAACTACTTGAGTGAGTGTGTACAAATGAAGGGGAACACTTCCCTATTTATATTCTTTAGTTGAATTGAACTAGAACCTAACATGGCCAACTTGTCTAACTGACTGGGATGACTTGTCTAGCAAGACACCAAAATAACATTTATTATTAACACTTGGGTACTATTGACCCGACTTACATCTAAAGGTTTACCTTGATTCTTTCAATAACTCTTACAAGACCAAACTCATCTCCTGAAGGAGGAACATAATCAATACATATGGAATATCTTCTGAAGTTACGATACTTTAGCACAACGATCATAGATAGTAATGGAATCTTGAAAGGAGGGAAACACATCTCCTATGCGGTTACACCAACATATTATGATAATATACATCAAAATATCTTCTGAAGTTAAAAATATAAAAAAAATCCCTCTTAACTAGTAAGGTATTCTCTCTCCACAATCATCAACACATCTGGTCATGTCATCATCATGGAGTCATCATCATAGTTGCTTCCATAGTATTAATTTTTTCAATAATTGAATAGTGACATTTCTCAGATCTATCTATCATCGAAATTTTCTATAGAGCCAACCCTGTTTCATGTTGGGTGTAGGCCTAGTCCTCATCTAGTTCTTCATCATATCCACTTGAAATCCATTGTATAGGTACATCTTAGGACCATTCATTACATTTCCACCACAATCACCTACGTATAATATCATCCTCTTGTTGTATCCATATCATCTCATTATCATACACGGATCAAATCCCGGATGCATATCACGGACCATCTGTGTTATACCAACATAAAATCATGCCATTAGTTACATCACCAAGACAACCTACACCTTCCACTATGAGATAATATCCTAGGAGCACACCAAGTGCATTACCTCTCATGATCAACCTATATTATACAAACATAGTAGAACACCATGAATTATTTACGTCACCAAGACAACCCGCATCTACCACTATGTGAGAAATTCCCAAGCGCACACCAAGTTCCTTGTGACCTCTCATCATCTCCAACATGGGAACACACACAAGGATTGATTGCGTCCAAGAACAACCTATGTACCACGCAAGGAATTTTACTTTCAAGGAAAATATCAAGGACTAATTACGTCTAAGGAAAACCTGTGTACCATGCCAATACTGATTACATACAAATAAAACCTTCTAGGACTTGTTAGATCTAAGGAAAACCGGCATATCACTCCAAGACATATTACATCCAAAGACAACATGAAATGAATGATTACGTCCAAGAATAGCCTGTAAACCACACCAAGAATTTCACGTTCAAGGACAACCTGTATTCCTTCCCATGTGATATCTCATGCATATGTGTCTTCTGGTCTCTTTTCATATCTAGCATGGGAGCACTCTAGAACTGATTATGTCACCAAGAAAACCAGTGTCTTTGACCATGCTAGAACTCGTGATTCCCTCTTTCTAGAGACCTCATTCTGGATCACACCAAATATCTATTTGAAGTACTCAAACTTCATTATGGCTAGTGGCTTGGTCAACACATTGGATATATGCTTGTTCTTTTCCACGCAATAGAGCTCCACTACTCCTCTCTACGCCTATTACACCTAAAATTGGTTTCTATGCTCAATCCCCTAAAGTGATATGGACAAAACATTGTTTGAAGATATTTCTACCCATCTCTAGGAGGTTTGACGGACCTTGCCTCCTAACATAGCGTTAGACCTTCCTAATGCCTCTTTCCCACTAACATAGTGCATCAATGACACGTGTTTCCTCAAGACAAAAAGCTGCGGCGCAACTTGCTCATGTACAAGGAGCGTAATCACTGTCAAAAAGGTAAAAAGAGAATATTTTGAGAACCTTCTAGATGAATGTCCTCATGGAGGCTTATCCCAAGTGCTTGGAGTAGGTAGCATTCATGCCCCTAGCCTCTAGGTATCATTCCTCACCTTCCTCCCAAAATATATCAACCCTTTTCAGCTTCCTTTGGCCTATATATATTGGCTTCCCTTAATGGATAGGGGGAAGTAAGAGAACTAAGAGAGCACCATTATGCTGCTGGAATCACCGCTGGCATAGGAGGCAAAGAGTGTAGTTGTGATTGAGCCTTGTAAATCTTGTAGAGTGTGTGTGAAAGTGATTTCAAAGGCATTGTGAGAACAAAGCTTTAACATCAAGGATTTGGTTGTAGTTTTCTTCCCTTATATTTTTAATACAAACATGTTCCCCTTTTCCATGAATGATTTGTGTTAATATCGATTGTTCATTATTTTTCTCCTTGACTATTAGTATAGATCGTTGAATTGGCTTGTTTCTTTCACTATTGTATCTTGTTCTTCATATTCTTTTGCAAGTACAGTTGACCACAGGAGAATTACAAGGCAAGGATCACCTTCATCGTTGAGGTAAGAAAGATTCACATTCAAGTAGTTCCATGATCTATGGAAAGGATGGATAGCTGTGATTTTTTGTTTTAGATTTTTCCCATGTAGACTAGGGAAAAATCGTTGTCTGAATTGATTGGGAATTTTCGATAACAAAAATGGCGACTCCGCTGGGATCACTAATAATATATATGAGTTTTGATTTTTCTTTTGATTATAAGATTTCAAATTTTTTCAAGGATATAAAGGGAGAAATCCATCTTATTTCAACCCTATTTTCCTTCTTTGGTTCATTTCTACAATTACCACAATTCCAGTTTGATTTACAATTGATTATTCTAAAGGTTATTTGTTTCTTTTGGATTTATAGATCCGTCGAGGCACCTGGGTGTATCTGACAGAATGCTAGACTGTCCTTGATGCCTTTCCCATTGTCAAGGAGTGTTGTTGATTCCTTCTTTCCATAATTAAGAAGCGTGGCTAATGCTGTTCACGAGGAAGCAAAAAGCGTCGGCTACTGCACGACGCCCTAGTTCCACCCTGCAAAGTGTGTTGAGGTAGGACATCTCCAACTTTAGGATATTTATTTTGAAATTTTTTCTTTTGTTTGGGTTTTTTTAGTCTTCTTTTCTACTCATTTCCAGGTCTGATAATGTGTGTTTAGCATGAATTTACTTTTTAAGTTGTCTTAGTAAAAGCTATGAAATCGAATATTTTTGTGTGGAAATTTGGTCTTAGGTGTATGGTTTGTATGACTGATCCTTTAAAATCTCTTTATAGATCTGTAGAAAGGAGAAATAGTATGGCGTTATTCACTTTTGTAGTGTGATTTTTTTTTTTGCATTCATTTGTCCAAAATTACATCAAAAAACAAAAGAAAAAGTTTGATTGCTTGCTTTTGGTTTGATTAAATGATTAATATTTTTTTCTTTTTGAAGCTTGATTAAGAAAAGCATAGGCATTTATGCATTAAAGATCCTTTTCATTTTTACATTAGAGATATTTTAATCATTAACATTAGAAGTTTTGCTTGTCTGGAAGTATTTGAAGCTTGAGGAACAAGTTGTTTGAATCGCATGGTGTTTTCATTTCATAATTTGAAAAGGAAGAATATATCCCTTACTCTAAATAGAATTCATCAAAAGGAAAATTGCATTGCATTTAGATAATTTAATATTGCAATTAACTCACATTCCACAAACATTCACTAACCATCAAGATAAAATTCAACGATAGCTTAGGTTAAAATTCTTAGTAATTTGAGTGATAAGTTAGAAGATGTGTTCCGATGTCTATAAACATAGGAGCTGTCATTTTTTGTCTGCAATGCATCTTGGGGATCATCTGGTTCTTCCACATACCAATCAGTATGTCGAATGTATTTTCACGTACCCTCGAGGTATATCGAAAAAAATTTCATGTACTTGATAGTATATCGAAAGGCCCCTTTCAAATGGTTGTGCATTAGACATCACTAACATGGATTTGAGCTTCCATGTACCTTGAGTATATCAAGATACCCTTCTAGGAACTGATACCAACTAAGAAAATCATTGTGGACATCTTATTGAAGCAAGACACTCAGAACAACACTCGAGGAGCTGCTACACACATGTCATCCAGGTATTCGGGTATTCAGTAAAGGGTATGGTACCAATCCTCCTTGTTGCATTTTACTATTGTAACCTGTGATATATCGCGAGTTGCAATAACTTGACATTCCTAGTGAGGTTCCGACTTTTTGAAACCATCTTATCAATTAAGTTTTCTTATGACCTTAGCTTGGGTAGAATTGTTTGTGTGTGACTTTTTTTACTAGAAGAACTCTAGAGTAAGAGTGTTCAGGCATCATTCTAGTCAAACCGCCTATGAGGAGATCTTGCATATTGCATGGTTTACCACGTGAATTTACTCCTACCATGGAATAAAGACAAGGGGTGACCATGGACCAACCTGTCACAACTAATTCTTCTGTGGAGGGTGTTCTAATTGTTGAATCAGCAAAAGAGTATTATTATTTGGAGAATATCTCTGCCTCTACCCTGGTACTAGTCCAATTACCTCCTTAACATGATTCAACCTTTCATTTCCCTATAGAAGGCCATTCTGGTGCACAAGATTGGGTTTTTTCCCCACCCTCATATGACCCTATGGCATCAAAATTTGTTCAACTACTCCTTTTTGGGAGACATCCTTGGGACGGAAAATTTCTGAATACGACGCTATTGCTTTATCTTATGCCACCCCCTACCTAATCTAATATTATTATTATCAAATGATGAGTATTTTATACCTATCTGTGATATGGTGTCCAATTTACACACGCAAGGGGAAAACATAAGAAGGAGGAGCCTCTCCCATTTTCCTATGAACCCTGTGGCTGGGGGAATCCCCAAAACAAGTGGTCACCACAACTGTGTGCACTATTTTAAATATTGGGCAGAGTGTTGCTTTAGGGAAGCCCATGGTTGGACTACCCTCCACGACCACAAATTTGATTGTTCCTTCCTCCTCATCGGGACAACCATCTTGGGTTCAATGGATAACTAATAAACCTACATGGGTACCTTTACTGAGGAAACCAACAGGAAATGTCTACCCAGAATTATCAACCCTTTTCCTCGGGAAATGTTTTTCCCATAGTCCCTTTTCCTATAAACCCTAATACCCCATGGGGAAGACTAATTGGTTAAATTTTCCTACATACAGAAGGCCATTGGCAAACACATATGGAGGTATACCCATAGGTCTATCATCTATTGGTCCATCTGGAGGTATTCCACCCATAATTCCACCTTGAGGTCCCCCACCCAGAGGCCCCCAACCAGCAGGTCCACCATTCGGAGGCCCGCCATCCAGAGGCCCACTAGGAGTCCCACCTAGAGGACCACCAGGTGGAACATTTGGAAACCAACCTATTATCAAGGGATCATCGACACCCATTTATGAATCCTCTTACGACCGTGTTGGTACTCAAATTCCTTATCAATATTACCATTACCCGCAACCCAATCAACAAATTCCATTTTTGGATACACTTGATCTTCCATATTTTTCATGATTGATCAACGAACATATTCACATGATCCTTCATGGACCACAGTTCTGGTAAAGTTACCTTCAAATAACCCAAATTTGATGGCAAAGTTGGTGAGGACCCAAAATCACGTTATGACCTATCATTTTTTATGCTCGTCCAAATCTCTAATGGATGGTTCTATCCATTTAATACTATTTCAAAGGACTCTCATCGGGACCACCTTCAAGTGGTATATTGAGTTACCTCAACACTCTTTTGGGGATTTTAACACCTTAGCAATGGCATTTTTTACACATTTTCAACTCCCAATTCGGTACGAAACAGGTACAGATATTTTGACCTCACTCCATCAAACCACTTCAACCCACATATCTGATCACATACATGAGTGGAGATGACAACTCAGGTTTATTAGATCTCCCATCCCCGACTAATTACTCATAGATTGGTTCACTAATTCATTACTTTCGCCCATTTCCTAGGATGTTTCCATGGGAGGTGTTGTTACTGAAGAACAAGCCATCAGTTGAGCTTAGTACCTGGACTTGATTTATTCCTAGTTAGGTACTCTATATGACTTGATCCCATATGCTCCCCATCCTACTTAGGACCCTTCAAGGCCTTCACAGAACCACCAGCCGATGGTGTACTTTGTTTAATTCAGACACAGTCAACAACTAAATCCCCAAACAATCAAAACCAACCTCCTAACCAGACCATAACAAATCCCAATACTACTTCTACTCGTGTTTCCTCTATCGAGGTAAATTCCATTCCTCTAAATCTTTGGGAACGAAGAAGAAATCAAAGAATAAATCAAACAAGTCTAAAAATCAACAGGAGAGTAATAAAACACAAAACATAGATGTTGAATCCAAGAATAAGAGAAAGGAAAATTTTCCCTGGCTCCTATGTGGAGGTGACCACTTCACCAAAGAATGTCCTCAACATGAAGATGTCAGCAAGTTTTTGAAAAACACCCCCACCCCAACAGTCTTGACGAAAGGCTTTCCCTACCCAGCAACAATTGATTAAGCATCAATGCTTACACGAGTCTTCTTCATATTCTATAAAATGAGGCTAAAATGATGTCTACTGAATCGGTTAGTCTTACCACTAGATCCTAGAACTATGACCCTCCTCCATAAAATAATGATGATAACACTTCAACTGATAAACCTACAGTTTCCACCCCTCCTCCTACCAATATTCTTCATATTGAAAAACCTATTCTTGACACTATTCTCTAGCCACCAAAGAGTATGATTCGAAAATCGGTATTCAATCTGAGTCCATGGGATTCTCACTACTACAATGTAGTAGATGAATTGGCTAAAGTACCATGTGTTAGGTATACCCTTGAGGTGCTCCAAACATTTCCTACATAGAGGAATAACTTGTTGTCGGTTCTTGGAGCTATGGATTCTGAAAATAGTAATATAATCGCCTTTAAACTAGATGATTTTAAGTCAAGGATTTCCCATCAGTTAGCTTTCCAATTGCCTACGAAATTCATTGGGAAGAAATTGCATCGCACTGTGTTGGACGAAGGTTCCTTGACTTCTGTCATGTTGGAGAGCTATAGGCTCCCCTAAAATTAACAGGTCACCTATGACTTTGAAGACCTTTGATGGTCATGGTTTTCAACCTTATGGATTATTGTCCTTTCTCTTGATTGAACTAGGGGAGGGTCAGTTTCCATCCATGTTGAGGTTGTTGATGCTCGTTTAGACTAAAATATCCTCCTAGGTAGGAATTGGTTCTACATGATGTAGACAAATTCTTCATCTATGTTTCGCATGGTCCAATTCCCATTCTAGGGGAAGATTGTTACATTTGATCAATTGGATTTTTGTTCTCCAGATATGAGTTCTAATGATGTGAACAATGTCTCGCTCTTGGATTCTTCGGCTCCACGCTATTAGAACATAGGGGTAGGTCTTCTCAAATATTCCTCACTTATAGGAATATTTCCGTTAAAAAATCCTCCCCCCCTTCACAGGTCATGTTTGTGAACATGATCTCCTCTTAGAGTCACGACACTTCGGATAAAGGAAAATCAATTGTTGATTTGACACCTTTCAATATTTTTGAACAGACTTACCAGTCTATCCAATCCACCAGCGACCCCACCATTAATGATCATGTTTTGGTGGCCTCTAACCCTTATTAGATGCCATATTCATTAAATCCCCCCCCCCATCTCTAGATTATATTTCGCACCCTCCTCCATAGGAAGAATCCACCATGGAAGTCATTTCTTTAGATGAGATGCCTTGGAAATACCATCATCATCGATCATCTTTCCTTCCTAGTTACCAAATGGTCTAATATCATTTTGAAACACTGGTTTCATCTAATATTGTAACTACACCTTAGTCATCGGTACCCATTCACACTGTTGAGTCTGGGGGTAATTTTATTAATATTACTAATATCATTTTGTTCAACATATCAATAAAACCTGGAGTTGTAGAGAATATTCACTTGGGACAGAATTGTTCTCCTTCAGAACTTAGGTCTTAAATGGCCCTTTTTAGGGAATTTAGAGACACTTTTTCTTAGACATATGAAGAAATGTAAGGGATAGATCCTGTTGATGTATTTGTAACTTCAGAATGTATTCACTTGTATATCTTATGTCTTGTACCCCAATGTTTATTCTAGGAAGTGTCTGTAATGTATTTGAGTCATGTCATGCCCCGATGTTCCTATTGGGAGATTCAATAATCTAAACAAGTCATGTCAAGTCATTATGGGTAACCCTCCTATTGTTCAAGGGTTAAAGTCCCCATAGTTGCAGGGCCCTAGGGTTATTAGACTCTCCTAGAGAATTCAGCCCTAGTGATTTATTGTCAAGTAGGGAATTAGCATAAATAGAGAGTGAGCCTCTCTATTTATCACACACCCACTCACACTCAGTTGTAGCGCATAGATGAGGAAGAAGAAGTTGTTGGGGCTAGAAAGAAAGAGGCTATTGCTGTCGGGAGATCATCTTACTATTTCTGGGTTTTAATTTTGGTGCTGATTCTATCTCTGAGGAAGTTGCAGGGTTTTCTCCATTTATGGTTTCCCCGAGGAAAAACATTGTGTTCATTGTCTCTTGTGTTTGATTGTTGTGCTTGTTATTCTCTCAATTAAATATCCTAATATAATGCTAGCTTAAATGATAAAAATCTAACATGGTATTAGAGATAACCTGAGAAGAAGACACTATGCAGCTGTGGAAACTAGGGCTTCCTACTTTTTGGATCTCTCTCCATATATTTTTATCAAAAGAAGGTTGGGATGACTCTCCTCCCTAGGGCGCATCTTTCTATCAAAGCATAATTTGATTTTGAGCTTTTTCAGTTTTTGACCCAACACTACTGCCGAAAATTAGGGCTTTCCACAGAAGTGGAATTTTTGAGTGATCCCAGGCCTGGATTGATCTCCTCCTCAAAATTGAATTTTAGAGATCAAGATCAAATCATTTGGTTGGACATAACTCCGGGAAACTCAAACCCTAATATGTTCCTGAACCAGCACTGCAAAAATTCAGCCCTAGATCTAGATCCGACATCTTAACCTGGTAAGATATAAATATTTTGTATTTCCATTTGAGGTTCTCAGTTAAGATATCTCATCATACCAAGATTGATGAAAATCTTGAGGGAGTTGATAACTTCCAAGCCTGGAAGTATAGGATTTCCCTAGTCCTGGAAGAAAATGAGTTGGACTCCTATATCAATGAGGAGGTTCCAGAGGGAGATGAGGCTAAGGCCTTACATAAGAAGAAATTGGTCATGGCTAAGAGTATTATTTCTTATTCAATCAAGGATCACCTCATACCCCAGGTTTCCTCCCTAAAGATACCTAAAGCTATGTTTGATGCTCTGACCAAACTATTTGAAGGGAAGAACATAAACCGGAAGATGACTCTGAGAAACCACTAAAGAATGTAAAGATCTAGAATGCAGAGACCATCTAGTCTTACTTTACAAGGGTATCTAGAATCAAGGAACAGCTGGAAGCAGTAGATGAAGTAGTGGAGAATGCATAGATTGTGATGACCACCTTGAATGGTATTTCTAGGGCATGGGACTCTTTCCTTCAAGGGATCTGTGCAATAAAGAAGCTAGTCAAGTTAAACAGACTATGGGAAGAATGCTCTCGAGAATAAACTCAGATAGCAGCTTGAGAAGAAAATATGGGACCAAGAAAACCAGAAGGGACCATCATCACTTCAAAGGTAATATTTCACACTCTGGAAGAGATATGTCTACTATTAGATGTTACACATGTGATGAGAAAGGTCACATATCCAAATACTTCCCTAACAAAGGGAACTCAAAGAAGAAAAAGGGAAACAAGAGAAGACATCATGCTCATGTTGTAGAGGATGATGAACCTTCCACAAAGAGAATCAGACAAGAAAGTGATGAAGAATATGTGTTGATCTCTGCTCTCACGGGAACTATCTCACATGGAATTAATGATTGGCTTATAGACAGTGGTGCTTCCAAACATATGACAGGATTCAAAGAATCATTTGTGAAACTATCTGAACATAAGTCACCTCACAAGGTGAAACTTGGGGATGACTACCAGTATCCAATAAAAGGTAGCGGCGAATCCTCCTATAATCTAGACTCTGGAAATTCTATGAATATGAAAAATGTATTGTTTGTACCAAGACTAAAGAAGAACCTCCTCTCCATATATGCATTGGATGCAAAAGGAATGAGGGTTTCTTTTGTAGATGGCCAAGTTCTTATGTGGCCAAAGGGAAAGATTTTGGACGATGCAATAGTGATTGGGGAACAAAAAGGAGTTCTATAAAAATTGAAGGGCCAACTAGAACAAGCTTTGGTTCATGACTCAGTAGAACCAAATGAAATTTGGCATAGAAGGCTTGCACATGTGCATTACAGGGCACTACCACTTGCAAGCAAAGCTGTTGAAGGTCTTCCAGAAATGCAAACAAAACATGATGGTGTTTGCAAAGGATGTGCAAAAGGAAAGAACACAAAGAATACGTTTCCAAGTAGCCAGAGTAAGGCAAAAGGAATCTTGGAAATCATCCACTCTGATGTATGCGGTCCGATGTCATCCCGTTCATTAAGCAGGTACATATACTATGTTTCTTTCATTGATGATTTTTCTAGGAAGACATGGATATACTTTATGAAGAACAAAGATGAAGTATTCAGCAAGCTCAAGGAATTCAAAGCCTTGATCGAGAAACACATAGAAAAGAAGATCAATATTTTTCGATCAGATAATGGCGAAGAATTCACATCTAATGAATTCAAAGACTTATGCAAAGATACAGGGATTAAGAGGGATTTAACCACTCCATATAATCCACAACAGAATGGAGTTGCAGAAAGAAAGAATAGAACGATCATGGAAGCTGCAAGGGCCATGCTTCATGATCAAGATCTTCCCATGCATCTATGGGCAGAAGCTACCAGAACAGTTGTGTATGTACAGAACCATACTCCACATAGAGTACTCGAGAATAAAACACCTGAAGAAGCCTTTTCTGGCAAGAAACTAGAAGTCAGCCATCTCAGAATATTCAGTTGTCCAATGTACATACACATTCCGAAAGAAAAGAGGACAAAGTTAGATCCTTCGGGAAGGAAGGGTATATTTGTGGGATACTCTGAAAGCTCGAACGCTTACAGAATATACTTCCCAGGATTCAAGAAGATCGACATCAGCAGGGATGTAACATTTGATGAAGACTCAGCTTACAACAAATCTAGAAAGAGACCTGCTAAAGAACCTGAAGAAACAAAAGCACCCAGAATTCATGACACAACCATGAACGAAGAAGATCAAGAAGAAGATCGAGAAATAGAAGAACCTCAAGAACCTGCAGATCCACCTCAGGAAAAGAATCCTCACAAGAGGAAACCTGATTGGGTATGAGAATCTATCCAAGGTGCAGAAAGATATGGGGCTCCAGAAAAATCACACATAGAAAGGAAAAGCACCAGGTCTTGTTCCAGTTATGTAGCCTTATTATGTGATTTCATTGATAAAGAACCTTCCAAATATGAAGAAGCAGAAGAAAAGAAAGAATGGAAGGATGCTATGATCGAAGAGTACCGATCGATCATGAAGAATGATGTTTGGGATGTTGTCCCAAGACCTGAGGGGAAGTCTGTGGTGACTTCCAAATGGATCTACAAGATCAAGCATGCTGCAGATGGTAGCATAGAAAAATATAAATCAAGATTCGTGGCCCATGGCTTCTCCTAGAAAGAAGGAATAGATTATGAAGAAATTTTTGCACCTGTATCCAAATACACTTCCATCAGATCAGTACTTGCTCTGGTTGCAGTGATGAAATGGAAGATACACCAGATGGATGTCAAGACTGCTTTCTTGAATGGTGTAGTGGAAGAGGAAGTGTATGTGGAGAAAACACTCGATTTTGAGACACATGATAGGGAGACTCATGTGTGTAAATTGAAGAAATCCCTATACGGTTTGAAACAGGCACCCAGGACATGGTACGACAAAATTGATGGCTTTCTATCCAGTTTGGGCTTTACCAAAAGTAAAGCAAATTCCAACCTTTACTACAAGGTTGAAGAAGGTAATCCAGTGATACTCCTATTATATGTAGATGATCTGTTTGTAACAGGTATGGATGGATTGATTACTAATGCGAAGAGAAATCTTGTTGCCGAGTTCGAAATGAAGGACTTGGGTATGATGCATCATTTTCTAGGCATGGAGGTGTGGTAGAATGCGGATGGAATCTTCCTCAGACAAGGGAAGTATGCAGTAGAGATCCTGAAGAGATTTGGGATGACGGACTACAGGGCCTTAACCACACCTATGGCATCGAACCTGAAGCTATTGAGTGATGCTTCATCTGAATTGGTTGATGCCACGATGTATCATTGGATGATTGGGTCCTTGATGTACCTGACGAATACAAGACCAGATATTTGCTTTGCTATGAACACCTTGAGCCAGTTCCTGACAGATCCAAGAAATGTTCACTTGATTGCTGCAAAGCATATTCTGAGGTACCTAAAGGGTACAATTAACTATGGGCTCAAGTATAAGGTTGATCAGAAGATTAACCTGGAGGGATATGTTGATTCAGATTAGGCAGGCAGTGCCATCGATAGGAAGAGCACTTCGGGGTGCTACTTCAGTATGGGATCAGGTGTGATCTCTTGGTTTAGTAGGAAGCAATCCTGTGTGGCACTAAGTACAACTAAAGTAGAGTATATCACGGCTTGTTCAGCTAGTTGTGAGGTAGTATGGCTGAGGAAGCTACTGTCTGATCTATTTGATCTCCAGTTAGATGCTACTTGTATATATTGCGACAACCAGAATTGTGTGAAGTTGTTGGAGAACCCGATGTTCCATGAAAAGTCGAAGCATATAGAGATCAAGTATCACTATATCAGGGATATGGTGCAGAGAGGACCAGTGAAGCTCCAATATGTTGCAACGGACGAACAGATAGCTGATGTGTTGACGAAGCCATTGGCTAGAGTGAAGTTTGAGTACTTCAGGGAGAAGCTTGGTGTTCTCCAGATCGATATTCCTCCCAAGAGGAAGTGATGAGTCCATGATGTGCCCTTCTGACATGGTGAGAGGATTGGTTCCTTCCATGGTCAGATGTAAGTGTTGTTCCCTTCTGACATGGTGAGAGGATTGGTTCCTTCCATGGTCAGATGTAAGAGTTGTGACATGGTGAGAGGATTGGTTCCTTCCATTGTCAGATGTATGTGATGATCCCAAATCCAGCATGAAAAAGGGCTGGCTCTGTGAAGACACATCTAGTATGAAAAAGGACTAGCTCTGTGTAGATCCCACATCCAGCATGAAAAAGGGATAGCTTTGTGAAGACACATCTAGTATGAAAAAGGACTAGCTCTGTGTAGATCCCACATCCAACGTGAAAAAGCGCTTTCTCTGTGAAGACACATCTAGTATGAAAAAGGACTAGCTCTGTGTAGATCCCACATCTAGTATGAAAAAGGACTAGCTCCGTGAAGACACATCTAGTATGAAAAAGGACTAGCTCTGTGTAGATCCCACATATAGTATGAAAAAGGACTAGCTCTGTGAAGACACATCCAGTATGAAAAAGGACTGGCTATGTGTAGATCCCACATCTAGTATGAAAAAGGACTAGCTCTGTGAAGACGCATCCAGTATGAAAAAGGACTGGCTCTGTGTAGATACCACATCTAGTATGAAAAAGGACTATCTCTGTGAAGACACATCCAGTATGAAAAAGTACTAGCTCTATGTAGATCCCACATCTAGTATGAAAAAGGACTAGCTTTGTGAAGACACATCTAGTATGAAAAAGGACTGGCTCTGTGTAGATGCCACATCTAGTACTATGAAAAAGGACTAGCTCTGTGATGATACATCCAGTATGAAAAAGGACTGGCTCTGTAGATGTACATCCAGCATGAAAAAGGGCTAGCTCTGTAGAAATTCCTATGACAAGAAGAATCAAGAAATAGCACCTGTGATGATGACCCAGTGATGATCCAAATCCAGTGATGATGATCCAGATCCAGTGATGCTGATCCAGATCGAGTGATGATGATCCAGCAGTGATGATCCAGATCAAGATGAAGATGAATTGAAGATGAAGATAACTTAAGATGAAGATGACTTGAAGATGAAGACGACGATAACTCATTAATGATCCAGATGATATAGAGAAGAAGACCTGTGTTGATAAATTGTGTCGAGAGAATAACTTCCTAATTAAGAGGGAGTGTTGATGTATTTGTAACTTTGTAATGTATTCACTTGTATATGTTATGTCTTATACCTCGATTTTTATTTCAGGAAGTGTCTGTAATGTATTTGAGTCATTTTATGCCCCGATGTTCCTATCAGGAGATTCAATAATGTAAACAAGTCATGTCAAGTCATTATTGGTAACCCTCCTATTGTTCAAGGGTTAAAGTCCCCGCAATTGCGAGGCCCTAGGGTTATTAGACTCTCCTAGAGAAGTCGGCCCGAGTGAGTTATTGTCAAGTCGAGAATTAGTATAAATAGAGAGTGAGCCTCTCTATTTATCACACACTCACTCACACTCAGTTGTAGCACATAGCTGAGGAAGAAGAAGTTGTTGGGGATAGAAAGAAAGAGGCTACTGTTGTCGGGAGATCATCTTACTGTTTTGGGGTTTTACTTTTGGTGTTGATTCTATCTCTAAGGAAGTTGCGGGATTTTCTCCATTTATGGTTTCCCCGAGGAAAAACATTGTGTTCATTGTCTCTTGTGTTTGATTGATGTGCTTGTTATTCTCTCAGTTAAAGATCCTAATATAATGCTAGCTTAAATGATAAAAATCTAACAGATCCTTCAATCTCCGTTCATGATATCAGGACTTACCCTAATCCCAAACCATTCCGTCAAAAGTTACTTCAAGTACATCAACGAAAAGAAACGACCATTAAGGATGAAGTTGAAAAGCTTCTCAAGGCTGGGTTCATTTACCCTACGTCGTTGACATAATGGGTTTATAATATTGTTCTCGTGAACAAAAAAATGGAATGATTAGGGTTTGTATCGATTTTCGATATCTCAATAGAGCTTGTCCCAAGCCTTAATTTCCCTACTCCTTATATCAATCAAATCATCGATAATTACATCAAGAGCGTCATCTTTTCATTCATGGATGGATTTTCTGGCTATAATCAGATAGAGATACTCCGGAATGTATTTGTAAATTCGGAATGTATTCACTTGTATATCTTATGTATTGTACCCCTGATGTTTATTCCAGGAAGCATCTATAATGTAATTGAGTCATGTCATGCCCCGATGTTCCGATCAGGAGATTCAATAATGTAAACAAGTCATGTAAATTCATTGAGGTTAACCCTCCATTGTAATTCGAGGCAATAGTCCCCACAATTGAGTCAATATTAACCCTCCTTGTTGATCAGAGGGCAAAGTCCCCACAGTTGTGGGGCACTAGGGTGATTAGACTCTCCTAGATAAGTCGGCCCTGGTAAGTAATTGTTAAGTGAGGCCGATTTGTTGGAGTGGACATAAAGTGAACGGAAGAATATAAATAGAAGTGAGGCTCTCCTCATTTATACAAATCACACGTACACTCACTCACTGGGGTGCATGAGTGAGAGAGGAGAATCTCTCTCAAGTGAGAGAGAGAGATTAGGTGTTGGAGATCATCTTTTCTGTCTTTGGGTTTTACTGCTGCCATTGGTGCTCATTCTATCTCTGAGGAAGTTGCGGGGTTTTCTCCTTTATGGTTTCCCCGAGGAAAATTCTTTGTGTCTCTTGTCTCTTGTGTTTATTGTTGTGCATGTTATTCTCTCAGATAAGATCCTAAGATCATATTGCTTAAATGATAAAAATCTAATAGTTTGTATCGATTTTTGATATCTCAATAGAGCTTGTCCCAAGGATAATTTCCCTACTCCTTATATTGATCAAATCATCGATAATTACATCAAGAGCGTCATCTTTTCATTCATGGATGGATTTTTTGGCTATAATTAGATAGAGATACTCCCTTCCGATCAACATAAAACAGACTTCATTTTCCCATGAGGGAACTTTTCCTATAGAAAGTTTCCTTTTAGCCTAAAAAACATTGGTGCTACCTTTCAATGCACCATGTCTTATGCTTTACATAACATCAAACATATTTTGGAACCATACCTCGATTACTTACCTTCCCATTCAAAGCATCGAGAGCACCATGTTTACCATTTGAGAGCCATTTTTCTTAGGTGTCGCCATTACAACATTCGATTGAATGCACATAAATGTGTTTTTTGTGTTGAGACTGGCAGACTTCTTTTCTTCATTGTTTCCAAGGATGGCATTCGTATAGACCCACTGAATATCAAATCCATCCCTTCCCTACCATCGCCTACCAACGTTACCAAACTTCAAAGTTTGCAAGGGAATGCAAACTTTCTATGTCATTTTGTCTGTAACTACACCAAGAAGACACAGGGTTTCATGTGTCTCTTATAAAAGTATACACCCTTTGTTTGGGATTACTTTGCACAATGTGCATTTGACACTCTCAAACACGCAATTACACATGCACATGTGTTGCAGCCACCTGATTACACCAGGGATTACTCCTTGTATGTGGCTGTGTCATTAACTACCATCAGCATGGTACTAGTTCAAACAAATGCACACGACCAGGAACATGTGATTTATTACCTAAGTAAGAGTCTCCTTGACTCTAAAACCCATTATTCGCATGTTGAGAAGTTGGATCTGGCCACGGTCATCGCGGTCTAGAAATTGTGTCACTACATCTTGATCCACACAACTACTGTTTATGTAGATTCTAACCCCATATATTACATCTTCACTCGTCAAATGCTTGGGGAAAAATACTCTTGTTGGATTGTTATTCTCTAGGAAAACATTCTTTTGTGTTTTAGGTTATGTTGTAGATGATGTTGTTGTTGATCGAAAGATCAAGTGTTGTTGTAGATGATCAAGTGATCGAATGCTACAGAAGATGAAGATCAAAGATGAAGACTCGGTGCTATAGAAAATGATGCTCCGGTACTGAAGATGTTGAAGATGTTCCAGTAATTGTTCCAGTTGTTGATATTGTTGAAGAAAACTTCCAATGATTTATAGATGTATCACCTTGATGTCGTTGATGATGCTCTCTCTCCTTGCTCCTATAGTTGATGTTGTTGTTTTTAGTAGAATACCCTCTCATTAAGGGGGAGTGTTGAAATATTGTAACTTCGAAGATGTTATTATTGTATAGGGTCATGAGGTAAAATCTCCTTTGTAAGTTAGGTCGATAGAACCCTATAGAAAGTAATATTGTATTGTTTTGTGTCTTCCTAGGTAAGTCGCCCTAGTTAATTTTGTTGGGGCCGGCCTAGTTAGGAAAAATTCAAGTGGAAGATAAAGTATAAATAGGAGTGATGTTCTCCTCATTTGGACACACACTCACTTGTGTAATTCCCATAGGAGAGAGAGAGAGAGAGAGAGATGCAAGGAGAAGGAGAACCTGTTTGGGATTTTGTCTTTGTACTTTTGATCATCTATATTGAGGAATTTTTGTTGTGTTTTCTTCCCCTGGAGGGTTTCCCAGGATAAATTTGTCTCTTTCTTGTGATTGTGTTTCTTTCAGTGATCATGTATATACTATTGTTGTGAAATTGAATTGAATAGTAATTCTATCTATCTTAGCATACTGAATTTTAACACAACAACATACAATGATAATATACATCAGAAGATTTTTCGAAGTTACAAATACAACAACAATGATGCATCGTTGAATGGTGCATCATAAATAGGCATCAAACCTTGGTGTGTGCAATAAAGATGTTCTATATGTTTGTGTACATGCCACCACCTTTAAAATTGTTTCAAGGGATTGTCAATGCACTTAAATAACTTAGTGCAATTCCAGTATGGCATACGTACATCAATTAACACATTGGATAGCTTAGTAAAATTTTAGCGAATAATTATAAAACTTGTGAATGCATTATTGACGTATAGAAGCACTGTTATATGGTGCACTAACATATGATGTGATTCAAATGCACTAAGTGCACTAGTGGAAAATATTTTGGAAAAAAAGTGAATTAAATCTTACCTTAATTTTCAAGTCATTGAAACTGTAAATTGAGTAATAAAAATTAATTTAGTTGGTTTGTTCTCCACTAAGGAGGCATGGTTTCCATGTAGAGAAAAAATGAAAAAATCGGTTTGTTTGGAAAATTCCAAAACGAACACAAAGTCTACCATTGAAGTTAATGACTTGAGAATCAAGCAATATGGTAACAATAGTCAATAAGGAAATCATAGAGGCAAAGCGAACATTAGTGAATGAATGGGTGTGCAACACTAAATGAATGGTACAAATTAATTTTTGGTTTGGTAATATTTTCTAATATTACCCTACCATGATGCATTTGGTATCAATATGCATGGATGCTTAGATGCTTAGAAAACATCTGGCCTTTGTTAGAAATAGAAAAGGAAGAAATTGTTCCACAAAAATCTCCACTAATTGATGTTTTCCTCATTGTGTTTTGGCGTACCATAAACCATCTAAATATTTTGAAATGGAAACTCATTTCTTGTTCCTTGAAGTTGGATGGTGGTGAGCTTATTCAAACATAACATGTGCACGTATTATGAGTGCATAAGAAATGTGCATAGTTGTGGAAACTCATTGTAACTTTCAAAAATATCCATACATGTTGTACAAGCTATCTTCACCGCTTTTATTGGCTCTTTTGTTCAGCTAGAATGTTGTGTGGACCTCGAGTCCCTCAAAAGGTGTTGACACTAACAATCACCCAACAATAAAACCAACTATTGTAGATATTTGAAATACCCTAGTAAAAATAAGGTCTAACCCAAGACATTAGTTAATGCCCCATTAAGGAATGGATCATACATTTCAGTAAAAGAATCTTCCTCCCCCTGCTCCAAGCATTAAAGAGCAGCTCAACTGTAGTCTGGCGTCGTCCTAATGGGATCTGAGAAGCTTTTTCCCGGTAGTAGATACAGTAGTTTATGTCAAATGAGCACTAGTAGTAGATCCAACACCATTTCCTTCATTTTAGTTACTTCTAATGGAGCAGTCCTTCCTTTGGAGCCATGCATGTTGTCCCAAGCACAACAACGATTTTGCATATGGTCCCTCAAGACAACGATTTGTCATACATGTGGGCCCAGGATTTGGTGATTTGAGTTTAGTTAAGATCAGAGAGACCGGTTTAAAAGAAAAATTAAGAAAACATAAGTCATAAATAAATATTAAACCAGCACATAGTATCCATAATCCATAAATAAAATAGTGCACATAAAACGCATTACACAAGGGAGAACCAACATGTAAACTTTTGCACACACCCCTCATTATATAAGGTCCATTTATTTATTTTTATTATTTGTAATTATTAAATAAAAACTTAGAATGCTCTATGGTCTAGTGTATGTATTCCATTAACTAACATGGTATCAAATTTTGTTCAACGCTCAATTTTCTCACGAGGGAGCTCTATGATCATGGATTGGGTTGTTGTTAGTAAATATTGTGAATAAAAATGCGAAGTGCTACAAAGTTCGCTGCGTTCGAGGATATATACATGCATGCCATTTGTTACTCTGGTACCAAATTTAGTGATCGTGGAAAATTTAAAAAGTTCACTCTTCTTTGTTGTGTGAAACCTACATAGAAAGTAAAGCTTATGTTTGAGATATTCTTGTTTTTTTTACACATAAGATGTTTTTCCACTTTTCGAATATATGTATGTTCAAATTTGATGTTGTGTATATTTGATGAACCATGTACAATTTTTTTAAAGGTTCGTGATATATTTTTAAAAAGATTATGTATTTTATTTAATTTTTATTTTTATGTAATTAGTATAGATTTATTTTAATTTTGGTTTTATTAAGTGTTTAAAATGATTAAATTTTTATAAATGTAAACTTTTCTTTAGAGTTTTAAAGAGGAAATGTTTGTACTTTGATGGATTTGATCTATCTCCATCTTTGATAGAGGTATATTTAGGATGGATCTATGTTGGTTTCAATCATAATGATTGGTTCCTTAAAAACAAAAATTACCATAAAAATCATCTTATCCAACAAATTTAAAAATATATTTACACCATCTAAATGGTGAATTGCAATAAAGTAATAATCATGTTCATTTATAAACAAAATAGGCAAATAGACAAGCTTCATCAATTAATTAATTATGAAGTAAAATACTTGTAATTTACTCAATTACTAATTAATTTAGAACTATCACAAAAAAATATTTACACTATTGAATGGTGAATTGTAATAAAGTAATAATTCTGTTCATTTATAATACATGTGAAAGACAAAATAGGCAAATAGACAAAAGTTTCATCAATTAATTAATTATGAAGTAAAATACTTGTAATTTACTTGATTATTAATTAATTTGCAATTATCAAAAAGTTAATATTTGAAATATTATATTATTAACTTAACAATATATAATCATATGTATTTTTCATGAGAATCATCCAAGTGTTAACTATTCCAATTTGGAATCTTACAAATAGGCAAAAGTTGCATTTATCAATTGATTATGAAGTAAAATAGTTGTTTTTAATGGGTAATGATTTTGTTTGGAATATATGTATTTTTTGTAAATCAAATCAAGGCTAAATAATACAAAGATTTTGTTTTCTTGTAACTATTTATCAAAATACTTTTTTTAAATGTAAGGATCATCAATGGAAATTGAACTTGAAATTGAAATTTGATGTATATTTATAAAAATCTATTGGTTTTATAATTTTTTTTGTATATTTAGTTTTTTGAGCTGACATGTGTGACACATCTCATCTACTTTGGGTTGTAGAAAACGCCTCTAGGCATAACAAATTTGTTTCAACTAAAAAAAATGTGCAATTTATTATCAAGTATAAATGAGAAATGAAATCTAATTTATAAACCCTTTTACACCTTTGGAAAATATGATAATTTAGAGAGATTTTATAGAACCAATATAGATCCATCTTAAACAATTTCTGAAGGTGTAAATATTTTCTAAACTTAAATATTTTACAAAAACTTACACCTCAAAAAATTTAATCCCTCTCTTATTCTATAAATTCTGATTTAGGTTTTAACTTTTTATTTAAGATAAGTTACTTTACAACATCACCTCATATTGAGCTATAAAGCATTAATGCAATAATCCATAATAAATTTATTAAAAAGATAAACATAATAAATCTATAGGTAAAATTGTTCTAACCGGTTAAAAGAAAATAAGAAGAAACAAACACCTTTTAAAAAATATAATATGTCATAGAGTTTCTAAAAAACCCTAGTTGAAAAAGCTTTATAGAATAATTCATACTAAAATTATTGAAGGGATGAACATAATAAATCTATGTACATGGGTGATATTTTCTAGTTTTTATAAAATAGTCTTTAATAAAATTATTAGAAAGGAAAAATTAATAAATCTATGTACATCGGTGAAATTGTTCTGTTTGAAGGAAACCATGATAAATCTATACATTAAGCAATTGATCTAAATGCAGAATCACTACGGGGCGGACATAATAAATCCATGTCCGCCTCCAAAGGATACAATATCACTTCAATTCATACGTTTACATGTTTAGTAAAGTTTATCCATTACGTACATAGGCAAACTGCATGCTTTAATAAATGTTTGGGCCCTGTTTTATTGATGATTTTTGGTTGCTGACGCTGTCATATGTATGAAATGGTAATTTTAGGTAATAAATTTGTATAAAATTGAATGTTATTTATAATTTCATGACTGCAAATATTATGGATACAGTTATTTTTATATCCTACAAGTTCTGAGAGTCCCGGATTAATCTAAAACCTTTAAGATATATATAAACAACAATCATATCAGATTCGAATGAATTTTTCAAAATCTTTTTAATCAAAAGACATTTTTTTTTTATAAAAATAATAAAATAAAATACAAACATTGAAACCTTTAATAATATTTTTGTAATTTAATTAATAGTTATAATTTAAATTAATTGATGAAAATTTCAGTCATGATAAACGTTAAATACAAATTATTACACAAAACACTTGACTATGTGATACAATAATATAAATTATGAACGATCAACTCTGTCGAGTCTACCACAATAATATATGTGATTAGATACGATGATACGTGCTAACACCGGCGAATATATATATATACACTGTTGTATACTCCTCAATAAAGAAGATTTTAAAATAGGGACGTAAAGGTCAATAAAACTCAAGACCAGTCTCACTGCATTACAATTAATTTATAACTCTGCCACGCAGAAACTCAAACAAGATGGGTGTATACTACCTGTTCAAAGACAATCGACCGAAATCGAAACAAGAAGACAACTATATTAATATAAGATCTATGTAGAAGCACTATGATTCCTACGGTGACGCCTTCTCACGCTCTTTGTAGCAGCAACATCATGGCTCTTCGAATGCTTCGATCTACGGATTTCTGAATCTACAGAGATGGATACACACTGAAACTCTGACTGATTAGGTCTATGCAGCCGTCTTGTGCTGGACCTGTCATTCAATTTGGCAGCTGGATCTGTGAATTGATCATACAATTGGTTATTGCCACCGTCTTCAATAGTTTGCTTGCTTGTTTTCATACTCAATTTCTGCATTGACTTGACAAAAGTACGCGTAACTCCAGTACTGCCGCAGCCTCTGCCCGTCAATGTCGGCTGTTTAAGACATTTTGAAGAAACCGACCTAGTGGATGCCTTGGGAATTTTTTCAGGCTGTGGAGGTATTTCTGTGGCTTCAGCTACTGCAATATATTTCTTGACTTCGTGATTGTAAGACAATCCAGTGTCGTCCATGTCATAAACACTGTTTTTCCTCAAGGAAGCCTGCAGGTTGATTCTCATCCGAGCTATTTCCTCTTCTAAGTTTCGCAGTCTGCTGCTCGTTTCGTAAAAATCGGCCTTCAAATTGTTTGCCTGACGGAAAGCTTCGCCGCGCCTGAGAGTGTAACCAGCAGACAAACTACCGTTTTCATTTTCACGGACATTACTAATGTCGATGCCTACGAGAGGAATCTTTGGAGCTGCAGGTAAATGCTCGTTTACTTCGTTGATATTATTACTTTGGGAGCTGTTCCCATTGAAGGCAGAACGAGCGTGCAACTGATGCATGAACATTGCCTGGACAATCATCCGTAAAGGCAGCAGATCATTCTGAACAGCGTGTACGCAGATTTGTTTCGATAGTTTTTGGCAGTTCAGCGTTCTGCATATATTTTGTCTCTCTTGGTCCGACATCTGCGGATGAGTCTGCACAGAAAATATCAAGCATGAAAATTTAGGTCGAATATGTCCAGACTGTACAAAATTGAACTGCAACAAAGCCGAGTATTCAAAATCTCGGAGATCTAAATCCGACAACAGAAAGAACAACAAAATGATAAAATCTCATTTCTTGAAAATTGGAGTTTAAAATCTTGGAGGTTCTTATCTTCGAGTTTTAGATCTGACAACAAAAAGAAAAATAAAATGGACAAAAATCTCATTTCTTTAAAAACGAAGCTCAAAATCTTTAAAATCAAACAAAGGGATAAACAAAGTGAAAAAATTCATCATCCCATAAAAAATTCTTGAGTATTTAAAACCCTGTGAAAAATCCAACA
>LPNX010228917.1:93862-144195 GCA_001517045.1 Pseudotsuga menziesii | reverse complement strand
AAGAAGCTCACAGGCACAACATCATTGTCCGACGGAAGAAGCCTGACGATGGACTCAATGACGCCTCTTCTTTCAGTTCTTGAAAATACCTGAATTTCTTCCGAGTCCAGAGACTTGTCATGAAAACTGCTACTGTATTCGCCGGCCCTTAATATGTCAACGATCCAACGATCTACGTAAAACAATAGCGCTCGACCAATGAATCTCTCAGGCATTCCCCGCCTGCGAATACAGGCGATTATCTGTCCAAAATAATCAAACGGCAGCATCAACAGATCATTTATCCACCAGTCCTCGCAGCTCTCCACAGAATTTCCTTCGGTTAGCTGGTATTTCGTTTCAAAAAGGCCCATTAGTGCCCTCTTAGAAATAGCCTCAATGCAGCCGTTGACAATAAGCATTTCTTCAGCCAGAGGATGAAGATTCTTACAGTTTCGCAGAACTTCGATCGTGTCTTCCTGGTTTTTCAGTATTACTTTGTCGAAATAAAACTCGCTTTGCTTGCAAAGATTACCTCTGCAATACTCTTCGGACATCTCTAAAATCTCCGACGCGCATCTTAGAGCGGCAATGTTGAATGGATTCATAAGAATGGATGAGCCGTAGCAGTAAGCTGCTATCATTTCAAAAATCTCCGCCCCGCCAGGGAAGGTTTGTGGGAGGTAAATTTCGTTCCCTTCCATTAGCTGCCGCTTCAAGAAACCGCTTCTGGAAACCAAGGGAAACTAGACATTCAAAGCAAAAGAAAATGATTAGGTTATTAAGGTTTTGATTTCCAGTATTACAAAAGAAACTAGCATATCCGATTAATATTCAGAACAGCTAAATGAAATTGAAACATAATCAATGTTGATCTGAAAATCACCTTGTGAAGCTTGAAACTGTGGCCTTTAATGTACACTGTAACATTTGTTGGAAACCCGGTGGCTTCACCCCATGACCAGACACTTCGTTGCAGAGTCTCTTGACTAGCCGCGTATGCGGCGGCATAAGGGCCATTTTCGAGCAAAATGCAGGCGCCATCTCTGGGAAAAGCCAGATTCATGCCATTATCGCCTAAGTTATTTATCGAATCCCCCGAAGGAGTTTGATGAACAGAGGCTTCTTCATGATCTTCATAAATGGTATCCACAATACCAACTCGCCAACGTATGCTCCCTTCTGTGCTCCAATCTTGCTCAGCAAAATCGCCATTAGAATCCTCAGCCGAGCTAATGATATCCTCCATGTCAACTTAATCTACAACAGATCTTAAAAAACACCTGCAATATCTTGGATTTTCACATATGCCGCCTTGGAAAAGGACAAATTCCTTGGTGGCGGAGTCGCTGTAAGCAAAAATCTTATTATCCTATTTGACTTTGAATGCAGCAGCACAGCAGTTTCGAAGCTTATTCTGGTCGGTTGCGATTGCATGTGCGTTTCGTCAGGATTGAGATGATAAAAGGGCGTTAAATGAATGACTTGATCTACTTCCTCACACCTCTCATTGTCTTGTATTGAAGGCGTCTGTGCCCTATTCAATGCCATGCCGCTCCCCTGCCATATTTTTATTTTACTTGTTTAGACTTTGCCCCTCGTTCTGACCATTTTGCTTGCGGGCACAGCCTGGTTAGCCAGATTCGCAAGGTATCTATAATGTACTATTCAGATGCAGGCCGAAAGGCGGGGTAGGTGCATATCCAGGTTGGTCACCCAGAACAGCTTTCTTGCTGGCATTGGCATTGGGTGTCGGGACTCGGGACTCGGGACCTCTTCGGATTTAACAGTGTATATGGTATCAATGCCGTAAAATTGGAAAAAAAAACTCTTAAATGGCGTGTCACTTTTCTTTCCTTCGTTGCGTATGAGAAAGGAGAGTAGACATATACGTAATGATTGATTAAAAACAGAGGTGACAAGACACTCACTAACACAACGTTGGTACTGTTTTCCGTGCCGGGGTCACACGACGTTTATTATTATTATTAATAATATTGCCGTTGCTAGACCGATTTCCCTAACCTAAAAAAAATATTGCCGTTGCTAGACACCGACCGTGGAACCCATAAGTGCCGAGTTGTCACCCCACATGAAGATTAAAAATTATTAATATTGCCGTTGCTAGACACCGACCGTGGAACCCATAAGTGCCGAGTTGTCACCCCACATGAAGATTAAAAATTATTAATATTGCCGTTGCTAGACACCGACCGTGGAACCCCATAAGTGCCGAGTTGTCACCCCACATGAAGATTAAAAACGAACTTTGACAGAATAAGGCGGTATTTTTTGGGTATTTCAAAATATTCGAGAATTTTTGGAGTACACTTATTTATTAAGTTAAAGTTCAAATGTATTTTTTTATTATTTTATTAATTTTATTTTTGGTAGTTTAGGGGAATTGGTAAGAGGATTATTGGGTTAGCTCTAGGGGAATTGGTAAGAGGATTCTTGGGTTAGCTCCAGGTTAAAATTGGATGAAAAATTTTAATATCAAAGATTGTGAATATGCTATATATATATATATAGAATACATAAAGGAAATGTAAATGAGTATAGGTTTTTGAAATAGAGGGTTTTTTTTTTATGGGTAGATTTGTTGGTTGGAGTACAAGTTTAAAGATTTTTGATGTTGAGGTGGCAGGTTCAATTATCACGAATCCAATTTTTTGAGTCTGTATTGATAACTCCAAATGTAACCTAGAGACTCATGAAATCAAAACTAAAGTACTACAACAAATTGTAAAGCCAAGTCTAAGTAACCATAGCTTCAAAATATCACATTGCTCTACAACATCGTGTGCTAGAATTAAGCATAAGTTTTTATTAGATCTTATTAGCTTAATTAGGATCTTTGTCTGGAAGAATAACAAGTACAACAAGATGTATAAGATATAACAGATACACAAGACACAAAGATTTTCACTAGGGAAACCATAAAGGAGATAACCGTGCAAACTTCCTCATAATGGTACAGTCACAAAGAGTGTGTCATGAGATTATCAAACCCAGTAATAAGAAGTATTCAACAGTTATCGATCTCTCCTCCCTTGTCTCTCTCTCTCATGTAAACTTAGTGAGATGAGGCGTATATAAATGAGGGAGAGAGGCGTGTATAAATGAGGGAGAGAGGCGTGTATAAATGAGGGAGAGTGCCTCCCTATTTATACCCTTCAAGTGACTGACCTTTTACATGACTGGGGTCGACTTGTTTCCCTAACAAGGTTGACTTCTCCTAGAGAAACTCCAAATACACATTACATGATGTTACACTGGGGACTTTTGCCCCGACTTACAATAGAGGTTGTACCTCAAGGTCTAGACACAATAAAGACATTCCACAAGGAGGTAAACACATCTCCAATGGGGGTACAACAACATACAATGATAATATACATCAGAATATCTTCTGAAGTCACAAATACATCAACACTCCCTCTTAACTAGGAAGGTATTCTCTCTCTTCCACAGTCATCAACACATTTGGTCAAGTCTTCATCGCAGAGTTATCATCACGGAGTCATAGAGTTATCATCATAGCTGCTGCCATCATATTCTTATTATCGATCATCGAAAGGTACTATCTGTCATCGAAAGTTTCTACATATCCAACCCTTTTCATGTATTGTGTAGGCATAGTCCTCATCCAGGTCTTCATCACATCTCGAGCAAGCCATCGTGTAGGAATTGTACAACACCTTCTTTACATTGCCACGACAATGACCTGCATCTCCTACCTTTATCTCGTCGTATCCACGTCATATCATTTTTCCTGCACAAAACAAAACAGAGCACACAGAGCATCCATAGTCAACCTGCGTTCTACCAGTAAATGAGAACTGCCTAGGTGCACCTCATGTGCTTCGTCACCTTATCATCTTAACATGGGAACACACACATATATAGATATATATATGTAAGGACTGATTACGACCGTGACAACCTCCTACATCGGGAATTTTAAGTTCTAGGTCAACCTCAAGGACTTATTACATCTGAACAACCTGCGTCTAGGATATTTTTCATTGAGATAACCTTCGGGGTGTATTACATCTGAGTAACCTGCGTACCATGCCATGACTCTTTTTACACTCAGACAACCCATAAGACTTATTACATTTGAGTAACCTGCGTACCATGCCAGGGCTCATATTTACACTCAAATAACCTGTCTCGAGACTGATTACATTCGAGGAAAACCTACAGGACTGATTACATCCAAGGGCAACCTACAGAACTGATTACGTCTGAGCATCTTGCTTCACCAAAAAATTTCTCGCTCGGACAACCTATCTCATTTCCCATGTGAGATATTATGCATTTATTATTTCTAGCATAGAAACATATCAGGACTTATTACATCCAAGGATAACCTGCGAGCTTCTCCAGGACTTATTACATCCAAGGACAACCTTCAGGTCTGATTACGTCTAAGAAACCTACTATCTTCGCCAGGACTTTATGCTCAGACAACCTATCTCTCTAGCTATATGCTAGAACACATCATTCCCTCTTTTGAGGGGTCTCGTTCTGGGTCACCAAGTCTTTCTTTGAAGTACTTGAACTTCACTCTGGCTAGAGGCTTGGTCAACACATCGGCTATTTGCTCGCCTGTTGCCACGTATTGGAGCTTCACTGCTCCTCTCTACGCCATATCCCTGATATAGTGGAACTTGATCTCGATGTGCTTCGACTTGTCATGGAACATAGGGTTTTCTGACATATTCATGAAAAATGTGATTGTCGCAAAAGATACAAGTCACATCCAATTATAGATCAAACAAGTCAGGTAGTAGATTTCGTAGCCACACTTCCTCACAACTAGCCGAGAAAGCGGCGGCATACTCTGTCTTGGTTGTACTCAGCGCCACACATGATTGCTTCCTACTGAACCAGGAGATCATGCCAGATCCCAAATTGAGCGACAACAACCTGGAGTGCTCTTCCTGTGAGTAGCACTACCTGCCCAATCCAAAGCAACATAACCATGTAGCTTAATCTTATGATTTTCATCATACTTGATCCCATAATCCACTGTACCTTTTAGGTACCTCATTACATGCTTTGCAGCTATCAGGTGAACACACCTGGGATCCGTTAAAAACTAGATCAAGGTGTTCACTGCAAAGCATATGCTTGGCCTCGTATAAATTAGGTACATCAATGAGCCAATCATCTTACGATACATCGTGGCATCAACCGACTCAAATGAAGCATCACTCAGAATTTCAAGTTAGATGTTATAGGTGTGGCTATTACTTTGCAGTCCAACATTCTGAATCTCTTCAGAATCTCCATTGCATACTTTCCTTGACCAAGGAAGATCCCATCTGTACTCTACCACACCTCCATGCCTAAGAAGTAGTGCATCATACCTAGATCTTTCATCTCAAACTATGTTGGCAAGTCTCCTCCTTGCATCACTAATGAGTTCCTCTTCGCCTGTTAGGAACAGGTCATCGACATATAGTAGAAGCATCACTAGTCTTATGTATTCAACCTTGAAGTAAAGGTTGGAATCTACTTTACTCTTGGTAAATCCTAATCTCATCAGGAAGCTATCCATCCTGTTGTACCATGTCCTCGAGGCATGTTTCAATCCATACAAGGCCTTCTTCAATTTGTACACATGGGTCTTCCTGTCATGTGTCTCGAATCCCAGTGGCTGTTCAATGTACACTTCCTCCTCGAGTACACCATTCAAGAAAGTTGTCTTAACATCCATTTGGTATATTTTCCATTTCATAATTGTTGCCAATGCAAGTATGGTCCTAATGGAAGTGTACCTCGCCACGGGTGCAAATGTCTCTTCATAGTCTATTCCTTCTTTTTGTGAGAAGCCTCGTGCTACGAACCTTGCCTTGTATTTATTGATGCTGCCATATGCAACATGCTTGATCTTGTAGATCCACTTTGAAGTCATGACAAACTTCTTCTCCTGTCTCGGAACTATCTTCCAGACATCATTCTTCACGATTAACTAATATTCCTTGATCATAGAATCCTTCCATTCAATCTCTTCTACAACCTCTTCATAGGTGGAAGGTTCTATGTTAATGATGTCACACAACATGGCCACATATCTATTGTAGGGATTTTCCTTTTTTCTTTCTCTATGTATTCCTTCTGGAGTGCCATACCTTTCTGCTTCCCGTATGAGCTCCCGTGCCCATGCTAGTTTTCCTCTTATGGGAGTCCTACTCAAGGATTGTCTCTACTAGCTCTTGTGGTTCTGCCATGTCATGATCTTCATAGTCTTCTGGAATTGCTCCTCCAATTTCCATACCTCGAGATCTTGTATCTTTGAGTTCCTCGTCCTCTTGAATAGGTGTCCTCCTGGATTTGAAGTATTTCAAGTCTTCATCAAAAGTTACACCTCTACTGATGTCGATCTTCTTGAATCCTCGGAATTATATTCGGTAGGCCTTTGATGTATCATTGTATCCTACGATTATACCCTTCTTCCCAGAAGGATTGAGCTTGGTCCTTTTCTCCTTTGGGATATGTATGTACATCGGGATGACTTCTAGTTTCTCTTTTGAGAAATATTCTTTCGGAGTCTTGTTGTCAAGTACTCAATGAGGAGTACGGTTCTGTACATACACAGTTTTCCTTATTACATCCTCCCAAAGGTGTTAGATTGTTATCATTCAATCTAGCATTATCTTAGGATCTTTAACTGAGAGAATAACATGCACAACAATAAACACAAGAGACAAGAGAGATAAAGAATTTTCCTCGCAAAAACTATAAAGGAGAAAACCCCGCAACTTCCTCAGAGATAGAATCACCAAAAGTAAAACCCAAAAACATAAAGATGATCTCCCGACAACAGCAGTCTCTCTCTCTGATCACAGCTTCTTCTCTCTCAATCATGCACCCCAGTGAGTGAGAGTGTGTGTGTGATAAATAGAGAGGCTCATGCTCTATTTATATTCTTTCGTTCACTTAATGTCCACTCCAACATGTCGACCTCACTTAACAATTACTTACTAGAGTCGACATCTCTAGGAGAGTCTAATAACCCTAGTGCCCCACAACTTGTGGGGACTTTGCCCCTCTGATAAACAAGGAGAGTTAACCTTAACACAATGGTGGGCACTATTGCCCCGACTTACAATAACTCACATAGGGACGACTTCTCTAGGATAGTATAATAACCCTAAGGCCCCACAACTGTGGGGACTTTAACCCTTGATCAATAAGAGGGTTACCCACAATGACTTAACATGACTTTTTCACATTATAGAAACTCCCGATCGGAACATCGGGGCATGAAATGACTCAATTACATTACAAATACTTCCAGGAATAAACATTGAGGTACAATACATAATATATACAAGTGAATACATTTCAAAGTTACAATTACATCAACACTCCCTCTTAACTAGGAAGGTATTCTCTCGACACAATTTATCAGCACAAGTCTTCTTCTCTGTATCATCTGGATCATCATCGAGTCCTCATCATATTCAAGTCATCTTCATCTTCAAGTCATCTTCATCTTGATCTGGATCATCACTCGATCTGGATCATCATCACTAGATCTGGATCATCACTTGAAATGGATCATCATCACTCGATTTGGATCATCCTTGCTAAATCAACATCACTGGATCTAGATCATCACTGCTAGATCATCATCACTAGATCTGGATCATCACTCGATCTGGATCATCAATGGGTTATCATCACTAGTGCTATCTCTTGATTCTTCTCGTCACAGGAAGTTCTATAGAGCCAGTCCTTTTTCATGCTGGTTGTAGGCCTAGCCTCCATGTAGGT
This sequence comes from Pseudotsuga menziesii, assembly GCA_001517045.1. Lineage (NCBI taxonomy): Eukaryota > Viridiplantae > Streptophyta > Pinopsida > Pinales > Pinaceae > Pseudotsuga > Pseudotsuga menziesii. Next base: position 136,425 of record LPNX010228917.1, on the reverse strand, counting down.
CTTCTTCAGCACTTATATCTGACCCTAAGTCAGAATGGCCCACCCAGCACTTACATCTGACCTCATCTCGTCAGAAAGGCACGCCCAACACTCACATCTGACCATGAGACGAACACATCCACCATCATGTCAAAATGGCCCAGCCCTTACATCTGACCATGGGAGGGCCCAGCCTACCCCCATGTTAAAATGGCCCAGCCCTTACATCTGACCATGGAAGGAACCAATCCTCTCACCATGTCAGAATGGCTCTCAGTCCCAGATTGAGGGTTCCTGGTAACTGACCAGGTGCCTCCATTCTCCCAGAGAATGGCATTAGACCTTACATCTTACCATGGGAGGGCCCACCCTTCCCCCACGTCAGAATGGCCCAGCCCTTACATCTGACCATGGAAGGAACCAATCCTCTCACCATGTAATAATGGCTCTCAGTCCTAGACTGAGGGTTCCTGGTAACTGACCAGGTGCCTCCATTCTCCCAGAGAATGGCATCAGCCCTTATATCTGATCAATTGGGAACACATCCCTTAATCACATCAGAATGGCCCTGCACTTATATCTGATCATGTGAGACTACATCCCACAGTCATATCAGAATGGCCCTCAGTCCCATACTGAGTATTCCTAGTAATTGACCAGGTACCTCCATTCAGAGAATGGCAATCAACGCTTATATCTGATCATGTAGGAACCAATCATATAGTCACATCAGAATGGATCATCACTCATATCTGACATGCAAGGAACCAATCCTCTCACCTTGCCAGAATGGCTCAGCCCTTACATTTGACCATGGAAGGAACCAATCCTCTCACCATGTTAGAATGGCTCACGGACTCATCACTTCCCCTTGGAGGGAACCTTGATCTGGAGAACACCAAGCTTCTCCCTGAAGTACTCAAACTTCACTCTGGCCAATGGATTCATCAACACATCAGCTATCTGTTCGTCTGTCGCAACATACTGGAGCTTCACTGCTCCTCTCTACACCATATCCCTGGTATAGTGATACTTGATCTCGATATGCTTCGACTTGTCATGGAACACCGGGTTCTCCGACAACTTCACACAACTCTGGTTGTCGCAATATATACAAGTAGCTTCCAACTGGAGATCAAATAAAGAAGACAGTAGCTTCCTTATTCATACTGCCTCACAACTAGTTGAACAAGCTGCAACATACTCTACTTCAGCTGTACTTAGTGCCACACAGGACTGCTTCCTGCTAAACCAAGAGATCACACCTGATCCCATACTAAAGCAACACCCTGAAGTGCTCTTCCTATTGATGGCACTGCCTACCCAATCTGAATCAACATAAACCTCCAGGTTAATCTTTTGATTCACCTCATACTTGAGCCCATAATCAACTGTACCCCTTAGGTACCTCAGAATATGCTTTGCAGCAACCAAGTGAACATGTCTCAGATCTGTCAGGAACTGGCTCAAGGTTTTCACAGTAAAGCAAATATCTGGTCTCATGTTTGTCAGGTACATCAAGGACCCAATCATCTGACGATACATTGTAGCATCAACCGCTTCTGATGAAGCATCACTCAATAGCTTCAGGTTCAATGCCATAGGTGTGGTTATGGCCTTGCATTCCATCATCCTGAACCTCTTCAGGATCTCTACTGCATACTTCCCTTGTCCCAGGGAGATTCTACCACACCTCCATGCCTAGAAGGTAGTGCATCATATCCAAGTACTTCATCTTGAACTTGGCAGCAAGTCTCCTTCTTGCAACTTTTGTCAGGAACAAGTCATCGACATATAACAGGAGCATCATGGGTCTTCCACCTTCAACCTTGAGGAAAAGGTTGGAATCCTATTTATTCTCAGTAAATCCTAGAGTCACCAGTAAGCTATCCATCCTGTCGTACCATGTCGAACCTTGGGATCTTTTGTAGTCACTCCCTCTTAAGTGAAGCATCATACTCCCTCTGTCTTTTGTACTCTATGCACTCTTTTCGTGAGAAGCCTCATGCTACGAATCTTTCCTTGTATCCCCAGATGTTTCCGTCTACTGCATGAAGGAACTACGAACTTCCCTTCATGTATCAATACTGCATCCTAGACATCATTCTTCTTGAACTGGTCTTCCCTTTCTTCTTGGTTACTTCTTCATAGCTGGAAGGTTCTGCCTCAATGATGTTGCTGCATTCGTCATATTATTCTTTATCTGTCGTCACTTGCTCTTCGGAACAAGTCTCATCCTTCTTTTCTTGTAGGTGATTATGTACGCGATCTTTCCTACAATTCAAATGCATTCGTTGTATGGTTATAAACATTTCATAAGGCATATTCATAATGGAAAATTCTTATGCATAAATATATGATCATGCAACTATTTTAGCCAATACAACATTCATCCATATCTCACGGAAACTTTTCTAGATGCCTTCCATCTCCACCAGGACAACATTGAGATTGTGCACTAATCCAATATGTCAACAAAGAGGTTTCATTCTAGATAAGTAGCAATGGAGAGTTGTATAGCACCATGAGCTACTTACCCATCACATGCATATTAGTAGTATACTGTCATTAATGAAAAGATTCTATCATGCATGATACATCAACTGAATATAAACAAATGCATAACAAAACAATATCATGAAATGACAATTGAATACTTATCTTTATTTGTTTTGTGGGTAGACTCCTTCTTGATCCTTCCGCTTTATCATCTTCTTCATTAATAATAACATCGTTTCTTATCCAAATGCTGTTGAGCCAAGAATTGGCCCTTTTTAACCACCCTTAATCACCTTTTCTTCCCCTGTCCTACACCATTTCAGCATGTTAATCAGACATGTTGTCCTCACTTTATTTCCCAAACTGCCAAGGTAAGACTGATCATTGCTTTATCTTATTAATGCTTATGATTGTGATAATTAAGGCTCTGTACCTCTCGATTGTGCTAACATGTTATGATTTATGAAGGTAGTTTGAGATAAGTGGACTGCAGGAAGATGGGGTTGAATAAGTCTTGAAAGGAGGGATGATCGCCGCTCAAGATGATCCTCAACCCTTCGATCACCAATTAAGGCACATGGTTCCAATGCAACATCCTAGGCAGAGCTGTGACAGGGCAGCTGTAACAGAATGTGCTACAATTGGAGATCTTTAGTACATTGCTGCTCGAGTATAATTGCGATCTGAAGATATCGCCACTCCTGGGCCACTTAACAGCTTTCTCGCATTTTCTAAGTCCTCACTATGCCACGTTTGTAACAGCTAGTATTATTTAGGGCACCTGAAGATCAAATATCTTCATGGTTGCCCTTTAATAGGATTGGATGTTATGATCTGCATGTATAAATATGGGGAGCTGTCTCGACCCAGGGGGTTGAAAAACAGATAATTCATTCATTGTATTAGCAGTGGAAGCAACTTTTGTGTAATCATTCCTTCTTTAATATAAGGAGTTACTTCTGGTTTAAGAGAGCTTTACGTTGTTCATCCAGCATCTCTATGTGAAGGCTGGGCCCGCCTTCCACAGAGATTGCTAAGTTAAGGTAGGATTTCTGAATTCATTTGTGGTGTAATGTTTTGTTGATTACATTTCCTTTGTATGCAACAGTAGTAAGTGTAGGTTTACAGTATAATTCGGATTACATTTTCTTGGAGTGGTACAGAGTGACATTCGACTGAGTAGGCATTTTTACTTTCTTTATGCAATTCATGTGATAGTTGTACACAGCTTTGTTCATCCTGCAGTTTAAGTTGTTGTCCCATGAATCCTTGCAATTTATCTTTACTGTTACAATTGTTGATTTTCATTCCTGTAATTCAGTTTCTTAGAGTAGCTGAACTCAATCTTTTGCAATTGGATTTCTAGGTTAATATTCAGTTTATGCTTATAGTTTTCAAGAGTGATCAGATTGAATAGGTGAATGACTTGTCATGGGATATGAATATGATTTCCTTTTTACCTGCAATTGTTGTTTGAATCTTATATTATTTCTCGTTGGTACATGGTAGAAAGAAATTGAGTTTGCAGCATTTAGGAGATGAATGGGATTACACAGATTCTTGGGATGAACATAGTTGTTAGAGGATAAAGGTGTTCACTTACAGTGATTGGTGTTTAAGCATAGACTGTGCATTTATCCTTTGAAATAAAAGACTTTCTCGGGTTGACAATAAATCTCGTATGCTCTGTATGTTGATAATAATCTATCTGCATATTGGGTGCTTGACATTTTTGCGCCGTTGCCGGGGAGGGATAAAATTAAACACTATCATTACTTGCATCTGGTAATTATTTCTACCAAGTCTTTTCTATTCTTTTTGGTGAAATGATTTGGGTTGCATGAATACGAGGAGGGTAAAACGCGATCACCTCCCAACTCCCAAAACCCCACAAGATACTAACAGTGCAGGTGGCGTGGGTTGCGGTCGAGGACCACCATTGGGTAGAAGAACATTTATCGACGATCTTGTTGATAGAACTTATTCATCCACCAGGGCTCGCCAACAAGAAACTCCTATCAGAAGAAACCCTGTTAATCCTGGGGCTCCAGCGTCAGGGTCCACGGTGGAGAATACATGAGCAGCCGCGACTTCTTCGAATATCCCTGCAGAGAAGGACATAACTGTTACAATTGGACCTACTGGTAGAGGTCCGACCTACCATATTTTTGGGAAGGTTGTAATTGAAGAAGAGTGGAAGCTGTTCCACCATAAGTTTACGGATCAGTGGAAAAATAAGGAAGGGAACGAGGAACAGGAGAAGGATAAAGAGAAGAACGCAGGAACGAATGAAGAGGAGAAAACATAAGAGGAGATGAGTAACAGACACGACTATGACGAGGAAGAGGCAATGGGGGAAAACTATCATCATGACAATCATTCCCTGCCTGAAGGAACGATGGCCACACTGCAATTCCCAATTCAGCAGCCAGCAGGGGCAGCCCCTATGAAGAATATCTCACCATCGGTGCTGCCTCACTTCCATGGAAAGGTGGCAGAAGATCCTGACGAATTCCTTTTTGAATTCGATATTCTCTGTCGCAGCTATGATTATGTTACCGATGCACAAAAGCTAAAACTTTTCCCTGCCACCCTGAAGGACAACGCACTACACTGGTTCATGAGCCTTGGGGGAGGAACCGTTGCTAATTGGGATAAAATGAAACAGGTGTTCCTAGAAAAATATCAGGAATATTGCAACACCAAGGATAAAAGAGAAGAATTATTCAAAATGGTGCAGAAGGAGGACGAAAGTCTGGACGTTTTGTGGAAAGGCTGCTATACAATGTGCAAAGAGCTGGGCAGACGAACATGGGGTTGGACGTGCTCAAGATAATCTTGCTTCGTGGGATCATGGATGATTGCTTAGACATGTTAAATCTGCTAGGAAAGGGAGACATATCCAAAGAACCTTTTGGGAAGATTGTGGAACTGTGTAAAAGATACTCCAGGGGGTCTTCCAGGAACAATAAGCAGGACAAACAGAATAAGCTAGAACGTGATGTCTTTGATAGAACTCATAAGTCGTCCAATGGAGGAGCTACCCGTACAGAGATAGGTAATCTCCTTGAAAATTTCAAGACAGAGATGATGAGCTCCATCTCCTCAGAGATCGATGTCCTGAAGGCAAAACAAAAACAAGCAGTAGAAGATCTCACCCTAGGTGTGTTCTGCCCCCGATGTAGAAAGAATCATCCGCTGAGAGAATGCCCGCTTGATAAAGTAGAAGTATGTCAGCTGTGTGAGCTGAACCACGACATGAAAGAATGTTACTCACTTCCCCAAGTGAAGGCTGTTCTGCAGGCATCAACTCCAGAAGTGGAATCAGCCTATTTCATTGCACAAAAGAAACCTTGGCAGCCCCGGAATCAAGGTATGCCTCTAGACTCGTTTCCATTTTTGAATTGGAATAATAACATGCAAAATGTGAATACACAATTCCCTTCAAATTATGCTCAGTGGAATCCTTCCCAACCCACAATGCAAAATTTTAACTCATGGAGTCCTTGGACACAGCCACCACACCAACCTACGTCGTGGTCTCCTGGATGGAGGAATTTCCATCCCGGGAACCAGTTTCCTCAACCACCTCCACCTCAATAGTCACCATATTCTCCTCAATACTTTCAATATCCTCAATACCCACCTCAGCAGTCGCAGCTGCAGCTGCAGAATAATTCTGTCCCTAATATACCAATACGACCTCAGCTGCCTGCCCAACCAATCCTAACCCGAATAATAAAACAATCCATCAATTGGAGACTATCAACATGCCGGCCTACTCTCTTTCCCCTGTACCTTGTAATGATATTCGTTTACGATCTGGGAAAATAGTAGAACCCGTAATTACAGAAGATGCTCCACCTTCTGTGCATAAGGAAGAAAGGAATTCACAACATCTATCCGACACAGTTCCTATCATTGAATATGCTGAGCATCCCTTAGATGGGACGACTGAAACATCAAATGATAAATATGACAATACGCAGCCTACCCAGTTGATAAGGCAACCACCATATCCTGAGAGACTAATGCTACCAAGAATAGGGGGACAACCTCAGTTTAACCTCCTAGGAGAGTTAAGGAACCTTTATGTCAAAATTCCCCTTCTTCAAGCTCTTCAAGATGTGCCTATTTATGCTAGAACCGTTCGGGACCTGTGCACTAAGAAACCAGGAAGGAAACCCAGAGATCCTCCCACTGTTCACGTTATAGGGAATTTATCTGCCTTGATAACAGGAAAAACCCCTGTGACAAAGTATGACGACCCTGGCAATCCTACTGTCACTGTACAGGTAGGACAGACACAGATACCCAACGTGCTAGTAGATTTAGGAGTAGTGATCAATGTCATAACAATGGAGACTATAAAGAAGCTTGGGCTCACTAATCTTAGACCGACCCCTACTATTTTAGAAATGGCGGACAGATCCACCATTAGACCTGAAGGGATTCTGGACGACCTTGTCATCTCAGTAGATTCATGGGAGTACCCTGCTGACTTTTTGGTGTTACAACCAAAATCGCAGCTGGGGGGACACCTATTGATCCTGGGGAGGCCTTGGTTGGCCACAGCTGATGCTTACATCAGCTGTCGATCAGGGTCCATGACTATATTTGATGGTACGGAGACTAAAAGCCTCACCCTGTATCCTCCATCTCGGCCAAGTCTAGAGGCTGAAACCTCCCTTTGGATAGAGCAGGAGGAGGAGGAGGATGTTTAGCCACTATTAACTATAGGGAAGGCCTTAAATTTTAAAAACGAAATAGAAGATGATACTATTAGTAATTTTATTAGTGAACCCGCTTCAGTGGGTAGAGAGGTCTATCAAATCCTGAACATAACCCTGGGCAAGGAAGAACAAGAAAATATTACGGAAGAAGCACTAGTTGGTGACACAAACATAATCCCAGTTTTGAAAAATTCAAAAAGTATTCCTATTGAGGTAGAGCCTGGAAGAACTTTGAATATCAATCCTAGTCTCTCCTTAGAGGAATAGAAGCGCCTGATCAGTCTCTTGAAGGAACATAAGGGGGCGTTCGCCTGGGAGTATACAGACATGAGGGGTATTCCCTCCAATCTGTGCACCCATCATATTTATATTAAAAGTGACTCCCGGCCTATGTGTCAACCCCAACGACGCATGAACCCCAACCTGAGGGATATAGTGAAGGAGGAAATCCAGAAACTCTTGGAGGCAGGATTCATATATCCTATTTCGGATAACGAGTGGGTTTCCCCACTCGTAATTGTGCCCAAGAAAAATGGTAAATGGAGGGTCTGTGTTGATTATAGGGAGCTGAACAAAGACACGCAAAAGGACCACTTCCCTTTGCCCTTTATTGACCAAGTACTCGATACCTTATCAGGGAAGAAGTTCTTCTCCTTCCTAGATGGGTTTAGCGGGTACAACCAGATTCAGATTGCTCCTGAGGACCAGGATAAGACCACCTTCACTTGTCCCTGGGGAACGTTTGCCTACAGGGTGCTTCCCTTTGGTCTATGTAACGCACCGGCAACGTTTCAAAGAGCTGTAATTGGCATATTCTCTGAATTAGTCAATGATAGTATGGAAATCTTTATGGACGATTTTACTCCCTATGGCTGAGACTTTGAGGAAGCACTAGAAAATTTAAAGAAGGTTTTAATCCACTGTGAATAGACTCAGCTCTCATTAAGCACCGAAAAGTGCCATATGATGATGAGTGAGGGAGTGGTATTGGGGCATTTCATCTCTGCCAAGGGCATCCAGGTAGACCCCTCAAAAATCGAAGTGATAAAAGATATACCTACCCCTTCAACTCAGAAAGAGGTGCGAAGTTTTCTGGGACATGCTGGATATTATCGAAGGTTTATAGAAAATTTCTCCAAACTGGATTCTCCTTTGTTCTCTCTGTTAATGAAGGATGCACAGTTTGTGTGGAGTAAGGCATGCCAGACAGCATTTAACGAGCTTAAGGAGAGGCTGTCCACAGCTCCTATCTTAAGGGGACCTAATTGGACCTTACCCTTCCATATTTCTTCAGATGCCTCTGATACCGCCATTGGGGCAGTATTAGGACAGTAGGATGGTCAAGTACCTTATGCCATCTACTATGTTAGTAAAAACTTAGCCCCTGCTGAGATTAATTATACTGTTACCAAAAAAGAATTCCTAGCTATTGTTTGCTCTATTAATAAATTTCGACATTACATTACTGGGTATCCTACATTTGTGCACACTGACTACTCTGCCATTAAATATTTAATGAACAAAACTGTCACTAATGCCAGAGTGACCCGGTGGCTCTTGTTATTGCAGGAATTTGATATTACCATTATAGATAAACCTGGAAAAGAAAATGTCATTGCTGATTTTTTATCCCGTCTTACTAACAGTAATGATAGTTTGCCTGTTGAGGACTCTTTTCCAAATGAACATCTATTCGCACTTTCAACTCACTCTCCCTGGTATGCAGACGTCGCTAATTATTTGGTTGCAGGAAAGCTCCCACCACACATGTGTAAATGAGAAAAGAAAAAAATCATTCAGCAGAGTGCCAGATATTGTTGGCTAAATAGTCATCTCTTCTACACAGGACCTGATATTGAGATTAGGAGATGTGTAAGGGAAGATGAGATCTTTCACATACTGAAAGCCTGTCATGATGAGCCTTGCGGGGGACACTTTGCAGACAAAAGAACAGGGCACAAAGCGCTGCGGATGGGCTACTATTGGCCGACTCTGTTTAGGGATGCTAAAAGGTATGTTCAGTCTTGTGACAGCTGCCAAAGGATGGGCCAGCCCAATAAAATAGACCAGACGCCTCTACAACCTTAAGTAGTAGTTGAACCATTTGATAGATGGGCACTAGACTTTGTTGGCCCTATCAGCCCTCTTTCCAGACAGAAAGCTTACATTCTAGTTTGTATTGACTATATGACCAAGTGGGTAGAGGCTGTAGCTTTGGCTAAGGCTAACGACCAGGCGGTGATGTATTTTCTGTACAGTGAAATTTTTACCCGCTTTGGGGTACCGAAGGAAGTAGTTACCGATGGGGGACCGCAATTCATGTCACACCAATTTGAATCCTTGCTCCGGAAGTATCATGTGCAGCATAGGGTGGCTTCACCTTACCACCCCCAAGCCAATGGTTAGGTGGAGAGTACTAATAAGGTTATTGAAGCCATCCTTACTAAAACAGTTAAGAGCCATCGAAAGGATTGGGCTGATAGGCTTCCGGAAGCACTATGGGCATATCGTACGACTTGGCGCAACACCACAGGTTTCTCTCCCTATGATTTAGTGTATGGGAAGAGTGCCATCTTTCCATTTGAGTTTGAGATCAAAACCCTGAAGACAACCACCGAATTGAATCTGGATGTAACAGAGGCCCAGAAGAGAAGATTGAATCAATTAAATGAATTGGACAAGAAATGGTTGGTTGCAGTGGATCAGACTGCGTTGCTTCAGCAATAGAGATACAATTAGCATGACCGATTTATTAAAAAGAAAATCTTCCGTGAAGGAGACTGGGCGTTACTATATGACTCCAGGTTAAAAAAGGATTTTAAAGGCAAATTACGTACGAGGTGGCTGGGTCCTTACTTGGTCGACAGGGTATTTGATAACAGCACTGTCCGTCTGGTGACCATTGATGAAAACCGCATACCATTATTTGCTAATGGCCACAGGCTGCGACTGTATCATAAGCCTATTTCAAAATATGCATTCATTTCGCAAATTGACGTCGATCCAGATTATCAGCTGACATCAGGGCAGGAACTTCTCTCTGCCTTTGCCAATCCTTAGACTGTAAATCGCGTTTGAATCACTGTACATAAATAATGTTTTTTTTCTCTGCTGCATTTTATATTGTTTTTTTTCCTTTTGCATTTGATCTTCTCGTTTGTTGTTATTTCTCAAAAATTTGCAGGGAAGCGCCAAGGGAATGACCAGATTGGGCCTGTCGAACGGAGTCGTTTTCCTATGCCTTCCTGTGCTGCATTTCCTTTTCCTTCAAAATAAGTTTCCCGGCGGCTGCAACATATTTCCCGGCGGCTGCAACATATTTCTCGGCAGCCGTAACCATTTCCCGGCGGCTGCAACATATTTCCCGGCGGCTGCGACATATTTCCTGGCAGCCGTAAGCCATTTCCCGGTGTCTGCGACATATTTCTCGGCAGCCGTAAACCATTTCCCAGCGGCTGCAACATATTTCCCGGCGGCTGCGACATATTTTCCGGCGGCCGTAAAACTGTTCCCTAACAGCCGTGATTTTCCTCGATGCCGTAAATCTTTTTCCCGGCGGCCGTGAGTCATTTCCTGGTGGCTGCAACATATTTTTCGTTGGCCGCGATATCATTCCTGGCAGCTGTAATTCTGCTTCATTTGGTGGATGTCTTCAGCGTTAAAGGCCGTATTTGGAAACTTGCAGAAGTAACTCTTGTATTAATGGAAAAATTGTTTCAACTTGCTAGATATGGCTCTGATTCATCCTGCTCATGTCGACGAATTGGGCCATACGACGACCGCTTTGTTCAGAATTCCGACCCTAGCGACGAGATGGTTCGTGTTTAACCAGCGGAAGGAATTATTGCATTATCCTCTTCATCATGATCAATTTAATGACAACGCACGAGTTCGGCTTCGCGACGTCAGCAACCGCACGTTTCACCATTCTCCGTAGGATATCTCACGCACAGTCTCACGAGGTATGGCTTTGATTTATCATGTGATTAAAGTATTGATAAGATTTAATGATATCAGTCATACCTTTATTCGTATCACCATTATGGCCTAATTAACTCCTTCCCCCGTGCGACGTAAAAACTGATAACCGCCACCTTCCCCAATTTGGAATAAAATTTCGAACGTTTTTCTGAGCTGAACTTTCCAAATTTACCCATTTACTCAACATCTCCGCTCAGCGATTTGTGCATCCTCTGCGCTGCAACCTCCATTTTTGGATTCTGTAATCTGTGAAGTAGCAATCTCAGTCTACAGCCAGGACTATGGGGATTCCAGCTCGCCATGAACCTTTGGATACACAGGAACTTAGGAAAAATCCCGTAGTTCTTGCCATCTTTCAAGCTGCTGACTGGATTGAATTTTTCGAGCGACTGGATGGCTTTAACCGGGAAGCAGCCCTGCAATTTGCCTTAAACCTCACAGAAACTCACTCCGAGGTGTGGGGGCTACGCATAGAAGTCTCCGAAGCCATTATATCCAAGGTTACTGCTATCCCACAGGTGGGAAAGGCATGGTTTGGACGATGAGTTCCCACGACGACTGCACAGGAAGCATTTTTACGAGAGGGGGAGCAAGTTCAATCATCCAGAAGAGGGATTGCACTGCACTCATTGCCGCGGCCATGGGATCAGGTTGTTGTCTTTCTCAAGAAGTACATCACTTGTGAAGGTAGGTACCAAACTGTTTATAATTCTGAACTGCCTTTACTTTCTCATCTCTGCCATGGCACTTTATTGAACATTCCATACTATTTGCTTCATGACTTGCGTCATATGGCGGCGTTCGTCCAAGCCGCTAAAAATCCATTTGCCTCCCTGACCCACCATGGTGTCATCAAATTAATAATTTTAAGAACCCTTGCTCAACATAATATAACTTGGGAGCAATTCACAGCTCGAGCTCAGGAACCCGCTCCCTTGCTGGGTGCCCAGATAGAATAGGAACAGGTTCAACCACAACAGGAGGACCGGAGTTCCTCCAATATAGTTGGGGGGGGGATGAAACTATATCAGAAGAAGAACAACCGGGGGCACATGCAGAGCAATTGGAGGAGGGTGTACATAAAAACCTGGTGGAAAACTTAGACAACAGGGCAGCTCTGCCAGCAGAAGGTGAAATTGGAGCAGCACTAAATGCTGCGACAGTTGAACCTGAAGGTGACAGAGCTAGGGAAATAAAAGAAATTATCGAGCCAGTAACCATTGAATCCTCACTTGAGTGGAAAGGAGGAACTTTAATTGAGGAAGAACAACCTGAGGAGCAAGAAAATATTCCTTCGACCTCGGCTGTGAAACCTGATATTTGAGCTCCACACAAGAAAACACCACAAAAAAGAAAGAAAAGATCAATCTACGAACTTAACATAACCTCACCAATCAGAAGGAAAAGAACTAAAACAGCTGCAACAACAGAGGCAGCCAGAAAAAGATGGGCAACCCTAGAAGCATAGGTTGAGTTCCCAATCCTTGTACCGAGGCCAATGGATGCTCCACAAAGGCCAGTCGAGGAAGAACCTAGCATTGAAGGACTTCTGGATGAGAACACACTATTAAAAGAGGAAGTCCAAGTACTTCGAAGGGAATTGGAGACATGGAAGGAAACTTGCAGAAAATTAGGTGAAAGGAAAATGTATACATTAGTGGAGGCTGCAGACCAGTTGGAGGGATCGAACTCTACCGAGCCTGGCAAGGAAGATGAGTGTGTGATCTGCCCCACCTGTGGGGAAATCTTCAAAGAGGCAGGCCACAAGATTATAATGCGCACCTGCACAACACCACAGTCAGTGCCCACAACAGAGGAAAATGCGGAAAAAGAAGATGCTGCCACACAAGAACCAACATCTTTAAACATCCTTGTTGAAGTTGCCACTAATCCTGTGGCAGAGGAGCTAAAAGATGAAATCATGTATGATTATGGGGACAAAGAGTACATTGTAACCCCAGGATGCTCCCATGACATAGAGATTGTAGAAGCTGAGCCATAAGGGTAGGACATTGATGAACTTGAACAGGGGGCCGCAACACAAGAACCAGCAAACCTGAATATACTTGTCCAATCGGTTGAGCAAGTGGGAGAAGAACCTGGGATGGAGGACACTCTAGAACTGAATGAAGAACTTTGCACTGTAACTCCAGAATGTTTCCATGACACAGAGCTCATAGAAGAAGAATTGCAACAACAGGAGGATGAAGAGGTAAGCAAGGATGTTGCTACACAAGAACCAACATCCTTGGAAGTTGCAGCAAGGGTTCCTGAATTGCAGTTAGAGGATAACCCTGGAATGGATATCATTCCTGATATACAGTGGAGTAAGGATGAACAGGTACAGACACAGTCCTCAGGTGACACCGAAATCCTTGAGGAGGAGATGCATAATGAGGAAGGTATCCAATCTCAGAGGTAGAAGGACGAAGAAGACATTGTCACACAAGAACCAGTGTCCCTACAAGCCATGAATGCAGCTGTTGAAGAGAATCCAGGGGATGTTGCTGACACACAAGAACCAGCAACTCTTGAACCAAATTCAGAAATGCAGGTTGACCAAGAGGAAGACACTGTTACACAAGAACCAGTGTCTCAAAAATCCATGAATGCAGCTGTTGAAGAGAATCCAGGGGATGTTGCTGCCACACAAGAACCAACAACTCTTGAATCAAATTCAGAAATGCAGGTTGACCAAGAGGAAGACATTGTCACATAAGAACCAGTGTCTCAAAAAGCCATGAATGCAGCTGTTGAAGAGAATCTAGGGGATGTTGCTACCACACAAGAACCAGCAACTCTTGAATCAAATTCAGAAATACAGGTTACCCAAGAAGAAGACACTATTACACAAGAACCAGTGTCTCTAGAAGCAATGGATGTAGTGGATGAAGAGAGTCTAAAGGAAGTTGCTGTCACACAAGAACCAACAACTCCTATAGTAAATTTAGATGTACAGGATGCTCAAAAGGAAGACACTGTCCCACAAGAACCAGTGCTTCTACCCCTTAAAAACTTCATTGACTTAGACTCGGATCAAGAAGAGCATCATAAAAAGGAAATCTTGAACCTGGCAGCCGAAATCTCAACTCTGAGAATGGAGGTGACCAAATGGAAAATCTAGGTGGAGGAGTATCAGAAAGGGATGATTTCTCTTAGCGAGCATAGAAAAATCATCAGGAGATTGGAAGAGAATTGGGCAGAAGAACGCATGGGCCATAGAGTTCAGGAAGAAGAGCTGCAGAACAAGTTGAGAGAATTGAAAAAGTTTCAATCCATGCAGCGGGAGAAAGAACAGATGTACACCCTCTCTCAAGAACTCATGGGCACCAAGAAACCCTCTTCCTCTTATCCAGTATTCCTATTTGAGCAATTTGTCTGGTTTGAATTGAAGGCTGTACAGGAAGGGAGGTCGTTTGAAATCACAACCTCAACAAAGTTCTTAGAGACATTCTTTGGAAGCAATTTTGAGGAGCAAAACCTGCTGTGTGAATTATACTTGCATGAGATGGCTTGCCCTCTGGATCGCCACTCAAATCCTGTTCCATTTGCAGGGTATGTTCAGCTAAGAGCCTTTGCCTCTTTTGTGAGCAATCACGCTCAGTGGGAAAGGTCTTTTTAGACCTTTTCCCATAATGAAGCTCACACTAACTTATGGATTCGAAGTGAGCCCCAGAATCCTGGTATTCTGTTGGCATGGTACATAAATTTTCTTTCAAGACCTCCCCAGGCACAACATATCATGAGACTGCAGGAAGAAGTGATCTCCACTTGCACAAATTACATTTCCAGATATCAACAGGTAGCATTGGAGGGGAGTAAGCATAGGTGGCAGGCTGCCTCCTCTGCACTCAGAAGCCGAGACCCCTACTGTTTCAAGAATTTCAAGCAGGCACTTTCCAGAATCAATGGTTACGTAGGAAGTATGAGGGAGTGTGGAGTGAATTGGTTGGGTTTAAAATTTAAATTCCCTCTCATTTGGTGGCCAGCAAAACCGTATAACATGGATTTTTCCTTAAGTAGGGCAGAGGAGCAGCGATGCTGGAAATATTGGCTTACTCACAGAGGCTTTTTAAAGGAATATGAGGTGCCTGAGTTTCCCTACAACTTTTCCTCCCTCCATGAACAGAGCTCAGTATAGGACTCAGACTCTGAATGATGCAGGTTGTTGCATGAGGACATGCAACAGGATAGCTGGGGGGAGATGTTGAGCCCGGAATTGGCCCTTTTTAACCACCCTCAATCACCTTTTCTTCCCCTGTCATACACCATTTCAGCATGTTAATCAGACCTGTTGTCCTCACTTTATTTCCCAAACTGCCAAGGTAAGACTGATCATTGCTTTATCTTATTAATGCTTATGATTGTGATAATTAAGGCTGTGTACCTCTCGATTGTGCTAACATGTTATGATTTATGAAGGTAGTTTGAGATAAGTGGACTGCAGGAAGATGGGGTTGAATAAGTCTCGAAAGGAGGGATGATCGCCGCTCAAGATGATCCTCAACCCTTCAATCACCAATTAAGGCACGTGGTTCCAATGCAACATCCTAGGTAGAGCTGTGACAGGGCAGCTGTAACAGAATGCGCTACAATTGGAGATCTTTAGTACATTGCTGCTCGAGTATAATTGCGATCTGAAGAGATCGCCACTCCTGGGCCACTTAACAGCTTTCTCGCATTTTCTAGGTCCTCACTATGCCACGTTTGTAACAGCTAGTATTATTTAGGGCCCCTGAAGATCAAATATCTTCATGGCTGCCCTTTAATAGGATCGGATGTTATGATTTGCATGTATAAATATGGGGAGCTGTCTTGACCCAGGGGGTTGAAAAACAGATAATTCATTCATTGTATTAGCAGTGGAAGCAACTTTTGTGTAATCATTCCTTCTTTAATATAAGGAGTTACTTCTGGTTTAAGAGAGCTTTACGTTGTTCATCCAGCATCTCTATGTGAAGGCTGGGCCCGCCTTCCACAGAGATTGCTGAGTTAAGGTAGGATTTCTGAATTCATTTGTGGTGTGATGTTTTGTTGATTACATTTCCTTTGTATGCAACAGTAGTAAGTGTAGGTTTACAGTATAATTCGGATTACATTTTCTTGGAGTGGTACAGAGTGACAGTTGACTGAGTAGGCATTTTTACTTTATTTATGCAATTCATGTGATAGTTGTACACAGCTTTGTTCATCTTGTAGTTTAAGTTGTTGTCCCATGAATCCTTGCAATTTATCTTTACTGTTACAATTGTTGATTTTCATTCCTGTAATTCAGTTTCTTAGAGTAGCTGAACTCAATCTTTTGCAATTGGATTTCTAGGTTAATATTTAGTTTATGCTTATGGTTTTCAAGAGTGATCAGATTGAATAGGTGAATGACTTGTTATGGGATATGAATAGGATTTCCTTTTTACCTGTAATTGTTGTTTGAATCTTATATTATTTCTCGTTGATACATGGTAGAAAGAAATTGAGTTTGCAGCATTTAGGAGATGAATGGGATTACACAGATTCTTGGGATGAACATAGTTGTTAGAGGATAAAGGTGTTCACTTACAGTGATTGGTGTTTAAGCATAGACTGTGCATTTATCCTTTGAAATAAAAGACTTTCTTGGGTTGACAATAAATATCGTATGCTCTGTATGTTGATAATAATCTATCTACATATTGGGTGCTCGACAAATGCTAAGATGGATAAGAGGTTCTTCAAGAATTGAGTTCTTCGTATTCCTCATTGCTTGAGGTATCTTCTTTGGATCATGAGAGCTTGATCTTCAGTTTCTCCCATCTTCTCTTTTCTTATTATGAGTCGAGCTTCTTTTCTTGTGTGCACTCTTCCCAGAGTCTACTGAAGGTAATCAATTCCTTTCGGCACACATTCCTTGAATGAATGAATCCCATAATCCTGGGAGGCCATTCAAGGTGGCTATCACCACTTCTACATTCTCCACTTCTTCTTCTACTACTACAAGTTGTTCTTTGATTTGAGAGACCCTCGTAAAGTATGACTGTATGGTCTCTGCATTCTGGATCTTCACATTCTTCAACTATTTTCTCAAAGTAATATTCTGATTTATGTTCTTCCCTTCAAATAGCTGGGTCAAGGAATCAAAAATCTCTTTTGGTGTCTTTAGGGAAGACACTTGTGGTATAAGGTGATCTGTGATTGAATCAATAATGATCTTCTTGGCCTTGACCAAGTTCTTCTTGTGTAAGGCTTTTAGCCTCATCTCCCTTTGGAACTAGAACCTCTCTACCTATGTAGGTGTCCAATTCATTTTCTTCAGAGAGATCATATACTTCCATTCTTGGAAGTTGTAAACTTCCCCAAGCTTAACATCAAGCTGATGTGATAGATCACTTTGAAATGAGAACCTCAAATGAAAATATCAAAGGATTAGATCTTACCGATTTGAGGTGTCCGTCCTGGTTCCGGAGCTGGCTGATCTAGGGTTTGTCAGAGAAACCCTAATTTTCAAAACTTGGAATCTTTTAGATATGATTGGATAGAAATATAGTCCTCTTCAAGGCAAGCTGTCCAATGTACTACTTTTCTGAAAACAGTGGAGGGAAGCTCCCGGAACAGGAAGCCCTAGTTTTCCAATTTCTTATGTAGAAATGCCTGATACTGTTTCTGTGGTATCTCCGTAATTATTGCTCCTCTGTGTCTAAAACTTTGTACAGAGGTATCCCCTCCTATCTCTATTCCAACACCACAGGTTTCATCATAATTGGTTTCACCAATTGGGACTTATGATCATTTACCCAAGGTGACCTTTTTTAGGAATGTTTAGCGAAGTTGTATGGACTTCCATGTGTCACTGTTTAATACTCAGGGTTTGAAACTTCTACCATAGAAAGTAAATTCTATGCCCTTTCTAGAACATCTTCATAAATTTTATTTGGACCTTTGTAGCCCGAGATATAGAAATTCTCCCCAGATGTCCTGTTTAGGGATGAATCCTGGAAGAGTCTGGAACCCTAACTTGGAGGGATCATATGTCCTAGCATATAGCAAATATGAGGCTGAAATTTGGATACAGTGTAAATCAGGCTTTTAGCTTCGGCTTGCAAAAGTTTCAGCTCTCGAGCCTTCTCCAATCCCAAGATATAGTGAATATACCAAAACTTATCAAGTTTAGTATTTAGGGTTTTTCCAGCGGGGGCTCAAACTAGGGTTTGACTTTTCGAAGTTTCACCCAACCAAAAATCTCGACCCAGGTCTCTAAAATTCGATTTTGATGAGGAGAGAAATCCTATGCCGGGCTCACTCAAAAATTCCTCTTCTGTAAGAAGCCCTAATTTTCTGCACCAAAAATAAAAAATGCTCAGAATTGAATTCCGCTTCAACAGAAAGATGCGCCCTTCAATGGAGAGTCAGCCTAGCATACTTTTGCTGATGGATTGTGGAGAGAGACCCAAAAAGTAAGAAGCCCTAGCTTCTATAGCTACATAATGTCTTCTTCTCAGGTTAGCTTTGATACCATGTTAGATTTTTATCATTCAAGCTAGCATTATATTAGGATCTTTCACTAAGAGAATAGCATGCACAACAATAAACACAAGAGACAAGAGACACAAAGAATTTTCCTCAGGGAAACCATAAAGGAGAAAACCCCGCAACTTCCTCAGAGATAGAATCAACACCAAAAGTAAAACCCGAAAACATAAAGATGATCTCTCGACAGCAATAGTCTCTCTCTCTGATCCCAACTTCTTCTCTCTCACTCATGCACCCCAGTGAGTGAGTATGTGTGTGTGATAAATAGAGAGGCTCATTCTCTATTTATATTCTTTCGTTCACTTAATGTCCACTCCAACATGTCGGCCTCACTTAACAATTAGTTACTAGAGCCGACATCTCTAGGAGAGTCTAATAATCCTAGTGCCCCACAACTTGTGGGGACTTTGCCCCTCCTATCAACAAGGAGGGTTAACCTTAACACAATGGTTGGAACTATTGCCCTGACTTACAATAACTCACCTAGGGCCGACTTCTCTAGGATAGTCTAATAACCCTAGGGCCTCACAACTTTGGGGACTTTAACCCTTGATTAATAAGAGGGTTACTCACAATGACTTGACGTGATTTGTTCACATTATAGCAACTCCCAATCGGAACATCGGGGCATGACATGACTCAATTACATTACAAGCACTTCCCGGAATAAGCATCGGGGTACAATACATAAGATATACAAGTGAATACATTCTGAAGTTACAATTACATCAACAAAAGGTGCATAGGAAGATCCTGGTCATGTAGCATTTCTCTTGCTTCTTCCATGATGGTTCAGTTCGTTTGTCCTGCAACCCCATTCTGATGAGAATTGTATGGAGTGCTCAACTCCCTCTTAATCCTGAAAATATGCAGAGTTCCTTGAATTCTTCTAAGGTGAATTCTCTGCCATTATCTGATCGTAGAATCTTGTTATTCCTATTAGTTTGGTTCTTGACCAAGGCTTTATATTCCTTGAACTTACTGAAAATTTCATTTTCCCTTTCAAGAAATATATCCAAGTCTTACGTGAGAAATAATCTATAAAGGAAACATAGTACAAATACCCGCTTAATGAGCTAGAAGACATGGGTTTGCATTTTTATGAGTGTACTATCTCCAGTATTCCTTTAGCCTTGCTCTCACTATTAAGAAATGTCTTATTTGCATTCTTTTCTTGTGCATGGCCTTTGCAAATTCCTCATGCTTTTCTTGGATCTCTAGCAGTCCAAAAATTCTTTGCTTGCCATCGATAGTGCTCTATAGTGCACATGTGCAAGCCTCATGTGCCGCAGTTTGCTTGGTTCAATTGAATCATGAACCCATTCTTGTTCAAGCCATCCCTTTAGCTTGTACAAGCCTCTCTCTTCTTCTCCAATCAATGTTGCATCATTTATTGTCTTCCCTTTAGGCCACATCAGAACTTGTCCATCAACAAATGCAACTCTCATACCCTTTGCATCTAATGCAGAGATGGAGAGAATATTCTTCTTCAATACTGGAACATATAACACATACTTCATATTTAAATATTTCTCGGAGTCTAGCTTGTGTGAATCTATTCCACTCCCTTTTATGGGGTATTGGTAATCATCCCTAAGTTTCACCTTGTGTGGCAACTCATGTTCAATCATATTAACGAATGATTCCTTGTATCCTATCATGTGTTTAGAAGCTCCATTATCCACAAGCCAATCATTGCTTTCATGTGAGATAGTATCAGTAAGTGCTGAGATTAGCACATACTCTTCATCTTGTTAAGATTCAATATGCTAAGATGGATAACATTAGTATTCAATTCAATTTCACAACAATAGAAAATACACGACCATTGAAAGAAACACAATCATAAGATAGACACCGATTTATCTTGGGAAACCCTCTAGGGGAAGAAAACCACGAAAAAATTCCTCAATATAGATGATCAAAAGTACAAAGACAAATCCCAAACAAGTGCTCCTTCTTCTTGCAGATATCTCTCTCTATCTCTCTCATATGTGCATTACACAAGTGAGTGTGTCTGCCTAAATGAGGAGCACATCACTCATATTTATACTTTATCTTCCACTTGACTTCTTCCCTAACTAGGTTGGACCCAAACAACTTAACTGGGATGACTTACCTAGGAAGACTTAAAACAATATAATATTACTTTTTTGAGGGTTCTATTGACCCAAATTACAACATATATTTTACCTCATGACTCTATGATGGCCAAATACAATTACAACATCTTGATGGAGGAATAAAACATATCCGAATAAATTACAATAATAATATACTATAGAATAAATTATTCTTAGTTACAATATTTCAACTCTCCCCCTTAACGAGAAGGGTATTCTACTGAAAACAACAACATCAACTGTAGGAGCAAGGAGAGAGAGCATCATCAACAAAATCAAGGTGATACATCTATAAATTATGGGAAGTTTTTAACAACATCAACAACTGGAACAATGACTGGAACATATTCAATATCTTCAGTACTGGAGCATCATCTTCTACAACACTTAGTCTTCATATTTGATCTTGATCTTCTGCGGAATGTGATCACTCAGTCAACAACAACATCATCTGCAACAACACATAATCTTTTGATCAACACCAACATCATCTACAACAACACTTGATCTTTCGATTAGTAACAACATTATCTACAAGACCACTTGATCTTTCGATCAATAAAAACATCATCTGCAACACCATAACCTGCAACACACATGATACAATTATGGGATGATCAATCCCTCTCACTTTAGGACATAAGTCCAAGGATGATGTAATCCTAACCACATCACTAAGACAAAAGTTTGAGGATCACTTTAGGACTAATGTACAGGGATGATACAATCCCAACCACATCACGGAGACAAAGGTCTGCGAATCACTTTAGGACTAATGTCCAGGGATGATACAATCCCAACCACATCACAGAGACAGAGGTCTATGTATCTCTTTAGGACTAATGTCTAGGGATAATACAATCCCACTGCAACATCATCATCATAGAGACAAAAGTCTGTGGATCACTTTAGGACTAATTTCCAGGGATGATACTATCCCAACCACATCACTAAGACAAAAGTCTGTGGATCACTTTAGGACTAATGTCCAGAGATGATACAATCCCACTTCAAGATTGTCATCACTGATCCCTCTTTTGAGGTAGGTCCTTTTGAACCACACTAATCTTGTCACGGAAGTATTCAAACTTTACTTGAGACAAAGGCTTAGTCAACACATCAACAACTTGCTCATCAGTGGTCACATACTGGAGATTTATAGCTCCCTTCTGTACCATATTCCGTAGGTAAAAATACAGGATTTGTATGTGCTTTGAGTTGTCATGTAACACTGGGTTCTTCATCATCTTTATGCAACTCTGGTTGCCACATAGAATCACCGTGGTATCCAAATCCAGGTAAAATAGACCTGAAATCAATTTTCGAAGCCATATGGCTTCACAACTAGCAGAACAAGCTAATATATATACTCTGCTTTAGTTGTGCCGAGAGCAACATTGGGAAACCAAATATATTGAGGTGGCTCACTTCAGGCTTCTTTCATGTGAACATTTTTTTTGGAGTCTTGAATCCAAGGGCACTATGGGATAATCTATTCTGTACATAAATTGCCATCCTTGCTACTTCAGCCCATAAATGCATTGGAAGATCTTGATCATGTATCATTGTCTTCACTGCTTCAATAATGGTCCTATTCTTTCTTTCCGCAACACCAATATGTTGAGGATTGTAGGGAGTAGTTAGTTCCCTCTTGATTCCAGCTTATTTACAAAATGATTAAACTTTTTTTGAAGTATATTCTCCACCATTTTCTTTTCTAAGTGTCTTGATTCTTCTTTCTGAATGATTCTCTATCAAGGCTTTGAATTCCTTGAATTTTCCAAATACTTCATCCTTTGTTTTCAAGAAATGTATCCACGTATTTCTTGAATGGTCATTAATAAATGTAACATAATATTCATAACCACTCAAATATGTGGAGGGCATTGGACCACTGTAATGTCTCGGTTTTGACCCTGTTTGCATGATGTATATAATGTAATTAATCGTGGTGAGGAGCTAAAGGCAAAAGCCCCACCATCGATTTGGTTGTGTATGTTTCGGCAATGGGGATAGTTGCCGATGGTATGTCCTGCTATCCGGCACATTATAATGTGGCATCATGTAAATACGCACATCAAATAAAACAAACCACAACCAGCTACGGCAGTGCAACGTTGAATGAAAAGGGTATGGTTCCGAAGGATAAGGGGTGGGGGATGTCAAACCTTGATCTATGGGGGAAAAACCCATGTGTTGCCACCTTGTTTTGTTTTGCCATCTTCCCTTGTCAACCTCTTTATGGTTTTATCCAACCACCTTCATGGAGAATGGCTGGTGGTGGTTGGGGCAGTTATTGTCCTTGGGAGTGGGGTGGCAGGGCTATCAGTCCCTTGCCCACATTCCCACTCCACCCACGACTGCTTGCACTCCACTCTCACGCGACCTTCCATTCTCCCCATGACACATCCTCACGGTTGTCTGTTCGTTCTTCCATTCTGGTCTATTCATCCGTGTGCTAAGGCTGTGTCTATTCATCTTCCTCACGCAGAGGTCGATGCTATTTTCCCTCATGCGCTGGTCGGCTCACCCTCACGCACAGAGAGTTATTTTCTCCCAACGCAGGGACGCGTGCAGCAGGAGGTCGAATCAGTTCCCTCACGCGCTGGTCGATTTACTGTTGGTCCATCTCCTCATGCGGGGCTGAGTGAGGAGGGTGTGCGATCTCTGTTTGGGGGATCCTTATGCAGAGGTCGGGTCTGTGTTTCCTCACTCACAGGTAGTGGTTCTGTTGGATCTCATGCAACCAAGAAAGGAGCTACTTATCGGTGGTCATCCACGTTTTCCACAGAGTCGAACCGGGTATGTTTTCCCCTGTGTTTGTGGTTGCTGATACGTTTTTGGGACTGTTGTATTCCCCAGACCGTGAACTGTGTTGTTGTTGCACTTTGAGGCTGCTACGGGCTGTTTGGAGTTTGTCTTCTTCCCTATTTTGGGACTGTGTATAGCAGCCATCATTTTCATTATGAGTTTGTGACTGCTGTTTTCCACATTCATTGACTGAGTTTCCCATGGCTATGCTGGGAATTCTATTTATTATCCATTGTGGACTGTGGATTGTTGTCATCGTTTCATTGTGTGTTTGTGGTTGTGGAAGTACCCTAGTTTTGGGTTGCAGCTGAGTTGTTTTGGCCACGTTAGGGCCAAGAACAACTATGGGTCGTCTTGTGGGCTTGAGCTGTGTGTTATCTTTTGTTTGGGGACTGTCACCGGTTTCCTTGCTTCTTCATAGAGCTGTGAAGGGATTGTGTTGCTGCGGTATGCAGTGGTTGGTCTTCGGACTGTGCTGGCTTGGCCGATTGTTGAAGGCCTGGTAAACCCAGCGGTGTTGGTTTGGCTGATTGTGCCCCTTGGCTATGTGTAAGCCTGCTTGTTCCCTTATCCTTGGAGGAATCATGCCCAGCTTGGGGGTGGCAGCATTGCTGAGAGATTGATGAGCACACTGGCCTATGGTTGGGTGGAACGTTGCAGTGACGTAGCTGGTTGCGGGGTAAACTCTTCATCAAAAGATAAGTGCTGCTAGTTACTTCATCTCTGCAATTTAATCTACTATACTGATGTCCAATGAATTATGATGAACCTAGTAAATGCTGGAAATGTATGTGTGTTTGCTTCCGCTGATTGATGAGAAATTATGTTCTGATATTAGTATGCATTTGGATGTATGATTGATGAATTATGCATCTTTGCATCTGGTTATGCATCCTGTGTATGTTATATTTAATATTTAAATCAACATTTAACCCTTGTTCATGTTCATGGGGCCGTTTCCCGGTTATTGTGATGTTCGTCGCGTCCTCTTCGCCGGTCTGAGGGATGGGGACGTGACAACCACATACATCTGAATCGATTAATTCCAACATAACTTTAGTCTTTGTCTCACTCTTCGGAAATGGATTCTTGGTGTTCTTTCCTTTTGCACATCCTTTGAAAATTCCTTCATGCTCGATCTTCAAATCTGGTAAACCAGTCACTACATTTCTCACATGGCGTAGTGCTTTGTAGTTGATGTGAGAAAGCCTCCTATGCCATAATTCATTTGGGATAGTTTTCTCATGAACAAGAGTTGTTTCTGAATGTCCCTTGAGTTTATATAAGCCTCCTTCTTCTTCACCAATGTCAACTACATCTTCAATTGATTTTCCTTTGGGCCACGTAAGTACTTGTCCATTTATGAATGCAAACCTATATACTTTCTTATCTAATGCTGAGATAGAAAGTAAATTCTTCTTCAAACCTGGTACATATAAGACTTCCTTCATCTTCACGGGGGTTCCAGAATCAAGCTTGTAGCTTGCTTCACCAATTCCTTTGATTGGGTATTGATAGTCATCTCCTAATGATACCTTCTAAGGAGAGTTCTTCTCTTCAAGTTTTGAAAGAGTTTTCTTTTGTCCCATCAAGTGCTTTGAAGCACCACTATCAATAAGACATGTATCTTCTCTAGGTGTCACAAACTCAGAGAGTGCAAAGAATAATACACTCTTATGCATCTTCTTCTTTTTCTTGTTTTCTTAGAGGTCCTTCTTCCTCTTCTTCTTCCTCTTCATCTTCAGCTAGGTTTGCATGATTTCTTTCATTGTTGTTCCTCTTCTTGTATTCTTCTTTCTTCAATGGACAATTTTTGGCAATTTGTCCTAGCTTGTCACAATTGAAATATTGAAAGTTGGAGTAGTTTCTTCTTAGATTGTTTCCTCTTGTCCTTTGGAACTTAATGGGAGGTTGATACTCCTTGTGGATTTCTTTCTTGAAGTGAGATTTACTTCTTCCTCTCTTGGTATGGGTGGCTAGGTATTTATCGTCTTCTTTAAGTAAACCTTCTCTATTAGCTACTACAGCCTCCTCTTGGATGCAATCTTCCCATACAATGTCAAATTTCATGCTTTCCTTTCTGGCACACATATTTTGGATGAATAAATACCAAGTTCTAGTGAGACCATTGAGATTAGTCATAACTAGCTCATCTTCATCAAGGGAGTCTCCAATGGCTTCTAGTTTCTCCTTGAACTAGGACACCCTTGTGAAGTAGTCTTGGATGGATTCTCCTTGGTACTCTTCAGTTGAGTTCTCAAATTCATCTTTCTATTGATGTTTCTTCCTTCATACATTCTGGTTAAGGAATCATACATCTCCTTCGGAGTCTCTTTGGATGACACTTGATAAATCAAGTGGTCTTTGATAGAATCAACAATGATCCTCATTGCCCTAATCGATTCCTTCTTGTGCTTTTCCCTAGCTTCATCTTATTCAGGTTCTGCAACTTCTTCCTTCATGTATTTGGCAATATCATTATCTCTAAGAATGAGTCCAATCATATATTTCCATGCTTAAAAATTCTCTATGCCTTCTAGCTTATCCTCAAGCTTAGTGCTTCAATCCATCTTATCTAGGAGGTCACCAAAAAATGAAATTTCTCAAAATACAAAACCGACCTTACTGGGAGATGCGCTTGACTGAGGAAAATTGACTAGTATAGTTGGTTTCTGGATATTTCAAATATTCACCTCTCAAAATTGACTTGGAAAATTATGATCTACAGTTTCTGTGGTTTTCTATTTTTCTAGTTTTCTGTAGTTTTTTGGTCCAAAGTCAAACTAGGGTTTGAATTTCCCAGAGATCTACCCACTCAAAAATTTTGATCTAGGGCTCAATAGATGCGCCCTAGGGAGGCACAAATTTCTATGCAATCATATTTCCAAAATTTTGACTTTGAAAAAAACCCTAATTTATGTCCGGAGGGAGAACAGAGAGATTTTCACCTTGTGAAAGATGTCCTATTCAGGCTATCTTTGATACCATGTTAAGATTCAATATGATAAGATCTATAAAATTAGTATTCAATTCTATTTCACAACAATAGAATATACAGGATCACTGAAAGAAACACAATCACATGATATACACCGATTTATCCTAGGAAACCCTCTATGTGGAAATTGAACCCAAGAGATAGAACAATTACACTCACAAAATTGCTAATCAAACATGCAAAATTCACACCAAAGGTGACTGAAATTGGAGCATAACACTAATCTGTATTCAATAAGTGTACAATAGCCAACCTTGTGAAGTAATAGGCTACTGCAATATCTCATTACATGAGAGAATTGAATGCATAAAGATTCCATTCGAAATAGTAAAAACGTAAGCTTACTAAATCTAGTCAAATCCCCCATAGGTGCATAAAGCACTTTCCAAATCTATGAAGATGCTCACGAATTTGATAAGTCAAGTGGGAAAGATAAAGAGGGATGGAAATACAACTCATACATGCTTTTATTTGGAGAAAAGGAGTGAGGATGATGCGGGCAAAAAACAAGTCAACTACACCTAGTCTAGCTTTTCCTTTTGCCTTAAATCAGAATAAAACAAGGCAACTTTTCAGAAAAAGAAGATATGCACTTTGGAGGATCTGGAATAAATAAGACATGTTAAATTGGGTTTCCAAGATGTTTCCCAAGTGCTCCATGACTTAGTTTTAGCATGTGTTGACTTCTAGGACTTGTAGAAGGAAACTATCATAGAATGGAATCTAGGAAACTAGGTAATAAGACAAAAATAATTAAATTAATGTCTAAGGTAGGTAACTATGGGTTGATTATTCTAACACCCCCCCTTAAGCCTAACTTTATGAGTAAATATCAGAAAAATATATGGCCTAGCAAGAAGTCTTAGTCACCCTTTACATACTACTTGTCCATACAACCAAGGAAAGAGGAAAGAAACCCAGTGGGAAAATCCTCCCTTAAACATGGACATGAAAAACAAAATTTTGGAAATCTTGTCATCAATCATACTTCATAGCATGATCAACAATCCCTAGCAGTGATTTGAGATTGCTGAAGGTCTTCTCACAAAAAACTTTGGTGAAGATGTCTACTACTTGTTTTGAAGATGCAAATAAGAGTAGATCAATGGTGCCATCATGCAAAAGCTATCTGATGTAGTGCATATGGATCTCAATGTGCTAGGTTCACTGTATTTGAACTGGATCATTGTAGATTTGAATGGTGCTTTGATTACCATAGTAGATAATAGCTAAAAACTCTGATTCAAAACCACATTCTCCAAGTATCCCCTGCAACCACAAACATTGAGTTGTTGCATTTACAACTCCTCTATCCTATGCTTCTGTAGATGAGAGTGCTATGGCACTTTGCTTCTTACTTGACCAGCTGATTGATCCTTATGTAATCATGAACACATATCCTAATGTATACTTTCGATTTGTGTTGTCACCTGCCCAATCACTGTCAGTAAACCCAATCAAATCAAGATCAGATTTTACTTTGTAGAAGATCCCATGAGTTCTTGTTCCTTGAACAAAGTTTAGGATCCTTTTGGCTACTCTCTAGTGGATCTCATGAGGCTGATCCATGTATCTAAAAGCCACACTAACTGCATAAGATATATCAGGTTGAGTGTGTGTAAGATAAAGCAAACACCCAATCAACTGCCTATATAGTGTATTATATACCATAGGAGAAGAACCTGCTTCTTCAAGCTTAACTCTTGAAAGGAAGGGAGTCTTGCTTGGCTTGCAATTTTTCATGTTAAACTTGTTCAGAAAATACAAAGCATACTTGGACTGATGTACTTTGATTCCATGTTGGGATTGAGCAATTTTGAAACCCAAGAATTGCCTTAACAATCCCAAATCCATCATAGAAAATGCATGGTTCATTGCATCCTTCAAGGAGGCAATCTCTTTCTTTGAACTTCCTGTAATTAGAAGGTCATCCACATACAAGACAATAATCATCAAAGAACCATGAATCAACTTCACATAGACATTAGGATCAAACTTGCATCGAACAAAACTCAGTGATAGCAAAAATCCATCAATCTTGGCATACCAAGCCCCGGGGACTTGCTTGAGCCCATACAATGATTTCTTTAACATGCACACTGAAGATGGATTAGAAACAAACCCTTTAGGTTGCTGCATGTAAATCTCTTCAGTGAGATCTCCATTTAGGAAAGCACACTTCACATCCATGTGATGTACCTCCCACTGCTTCGAAGCTGCAATGGCTAGAGCTAACCTTATGGAGTCCATCTTTGCCACTGGTGCAAAGGTTTCAATGTAGTCAATACCATGTACTTATGAGTAGTCCTTGGCTACCAATCTTGCCTTATATTTCAAAGGTGAACCATTGGCAGAAAACTTAGTCTTGAAAACCCACTTACATTGAACTAGCTTCCTCCTTGGGGGAAGATCAACCAGTTCCCAAGTGTTGTTCTTCTGGAGCGAGCTGAATTCTTCTTTCATGGCTGTTTACCATCTTGGATCATGTGCTGGATATTCATATTTTTGTGGATCTAATTCAACCATCAGATAGCACTTCTCAGAAAATAGAGGATCTTTCACACAAAGGGCACTCTCAAATTCAGATACAGTCCTCCTAGTGTCACTAGGATTTCTAGCTAGTTCTCCAGCTGCATGAATGGTATTTGCTGCCCATTTTGGTCTTGCAGGAATATTAGGATCTGCAATCAAATCATCATTATCAGACATATCAGAATCAACAAAATCATTAGTCTCTTCACTTACAATCAATGGATCTGGTGGTGAAGAAGACTCTCCAACTTCAACTGCTATTAAAGGCTCTTATTGGAACTGAACACTTCTTTCAATGAAATATTTGTTAGTGCTCAAATTGATCAGCTTGTACCTTTTTGAATCTTCAAAATACCCAAAAAATAGGCACTCTTGGCTTTGGGGCTGCAAAGCCTTCCTCTTTTCAGTTGGAATTCTAGCCCAAGCCTTTAAGCCAAAAATCTTGAAATGGGTCACATTTGGCTTGTGCCCACTCCAAGCTTCGAAAGGAGTCATACCATCAACCTACTTATGAGGCACCCTATTTTGGATGTAGGATGCACAATTTATAGCCTTGGCCCAAAAATTTGGTGGCAAAGTATTAGCCTCCATCATGCAGGTTGCCATCTCCTTCAGTGATCTATTCTTTCTCTCAACAACACCATTTTACTATGGTGTGTAAGGGATTGAATGCTGCATCTGAATACCTGCATATTTACAATATTGAATGAACTTATACTTGACATGCTCACCACCATTGTCAGACCTGAGGATCTTGAGTTTCCTCTCAGACTGGTTTTCAACCAAGGCTCTAAAGACTTTGAAGAGGTCAAAAACTTCATACTTATGCTTTAGGAAGTGAACCCAACAATACCTGGAAAAGTAATCTATGAAGGTCAGTGCATATTTGTCTTGAATCATGGACATATGAGGGAATGGACCAGAAATGTCACTGTGGATCAGCTCAAGAGGTGCAGAGGTTCTCTCATGACTAGCTTTCTCATACTTGTGCTCTGAGTGTTTTCCTAGGATACAACCTTGATAGACTCCCTTAGAAAACTTGATCTTTAGTAACCTTATGACCATATATTTTTCACTCAAATCAGAAAGATACTCGTAGTTAAGATTGCCAAATATTTCATGCCAAATCTTGCTTTCTTCATTAGCATGAATCAGTAGAGCAGAGGGGCTTGAGTAGGGTAGAAAATGGGAAAACTTGTATACCTTCGAAGCGTGATCTACAACACCTTTTTCTATGACTTTACCATTCGAAATCTTAGTGATTTCAACATCATCAGGGGATAATATGACCTTCTTTGGAGACCCAGTATGAGTCATATGATACACTGACAAGAGATTAGAGGAAAGACCTGGAACATACAACACATTATTGAACTTACCATGGTCAAGATCAATCCTTCCATTCCCCAAACTGTCAGTGAGAGAGTCATCTCCCAAAACTATTGGTGGACCTTTCGACATGTCAAGAGAGGATAATGTCTCTTTTGTCAAAACCATATGTCTAGAAGATCCTAAGTCTATGATGAAGCTAGGTGAGCTTGATGTGCCAGCAACCAAGGCATGTACTCTCTCTCTGTCCTCTGAATTTGATCCTCCTTCCCTCTTCTTTGAGCAATCCAGAAGGGAGATGTTATTCTTCTCCAAGAGTTGGGTCAACATGTCAATTTGCTTCTTAATAGAAGAGCTCTCAGGATGATAGCCCTTACTGTAGTATGTGCACTTGCTCGTTTTTGCTTTGTTCTTCTTCTTCTGGGAGTTCTTGGAACCTTGGGGTCCTCTTGAGACTTGTTCTTGTCTCTCTTTTGCTCAGGTGGCTTTTTAGCTTTTTTCTTTCTTTTTGAATCCACCCTTGAATCTCCAGCAACCAAACCTTGGTCTTTGGAAGGTTTGATGATGCCCATCATCACCAACTTATCTTGCTCCTGTGTGAGGGATTCCATGAACTCTACAAGCTTAGGCATCTTCCAGGATCAAGCTGTCAACTTGGTGGCATGGAAGGTCGAAACAAACACTAAATAGTCAGGACCAATCTTATAGAGTATGGCCAAAACTAGTTTCTCTTCCTTCTTTTCAATCCCACACTATTTCAACTGCAAAACAAGGGCCTTAAACTTGGAAAAGTAGAGTTGCAATGATTCGAAGCTACTGGGACTCAAGGAGATCAGCTCATTCTTGATTTGATGTACTTTCATCTCATCTGTCTTTCCAAAAATATCTTCTAGCTTCTCCCACACTTCATTAGGTGATGTCAATCCATCAAGATGGAAGAGGAGGTCTCTTGAAATGCTCAGACACAAAAGACCATAGGCCTCATCCCTCCTGTTGTGCCATTTAGTTTTCTCTGCAGCTGCATTGGGATTTTCCTCAATTTCCATAGTCACCCTGTAGAGACCTTTCACTCTCAACAATATCTCCATCTCATATTTCCACTCAAATAAATTTAATGGAGTCAAGATGATCTTCTGAGATTGGTCGATAGCTCAGAAACTATGCCCTCTAGTCAGCAGAATGCGCTCCCAGTCAAGATGTTGAACCTGCAATAGAAATAAGGAAGGAGATAAATTGATCTACAAAGGATTTGATACCATGTGGAAATTGAACCCAAGAGATAGAACAATTACACTCACAAAATTGCTAATCAAACATGCAAAATTCACACCAAAGGAGACTGAAATTGGAGCATAACACTAATCTGTATTCAATAAGTGTACAATATCAAACTTTGTGAAGTAATAGGCTGCTGCAATTTATCATTACATGAGAGAATCGAATGCATAAATATGCCATTCGAAATAGTAAAAAAGTAAGCTTACTAAATCTAGTCAAATCCCCCATAGGTGCATAAAGCACTTTCCAAATATATGAAGATGCTCACGAATTTGCTAAGTCAAGTGGGAAAGCTAAAGAGGGATGGAAATACAACTCATACATGCTTTTATTTGGAGAAAAGGAGGGAGGATGATGTGGGAAAAAAACAAGTCAACTACACCTAGTCTAGTTTTTCCTTTTGCCTTAAATCAGAATAAAACAAGAAAGCTTTTCAAAAAAAAGTAGATATGCACTTTGGAGGATCTGGAATAAAGAAAACATGCTAAATTAGGTTTCAAGGATGTTTCCCAAGTGCTCCATGACTCATTTTTAGCATGTGTTGACTTCTAGAACTTGTAGAAGGCAACTAGCATAGAATGGAATCTAGGAAACTAGGTAATAAGACAAAAATAATTAAATTAATGTCTAAGGTAGGTAACTATGGGTTGATTATTCTAACACCCCCCCTTAAGCCTGACTTTATGAGTAAATATCAGAAAAATATAGGTCCTAGCAACAAGGCTTATTCACCCTTTACATACTGCTTGTCCATATAACCAAGGAAAGAGGCAGAAAACCCAGTGGGAAAATCCTCCCTTAAACATAGACATGAAAAACAAAATTTTGGAAATCTTGTCATCAATCATGCTTCACAGCATAATCAGCAATCCCCAGTAGTGATTTGAGATTGCTAAAGGTCTTCTCATGAAAAAATTTGGTGAAGATGTCTGCTACTTGTTCTGGAGATGCACAAAAGAGTAGATCAATGGTGCCATCATGCACAGGCTACCTGATGTAGTGCATATGGATATCAATGTGCTTGTTTCGTTGTCTCTGAACTAGATGATTGCAGATTCGAATGGTGCTATGATTATCAAAGTAGATAATAGTTGAAAACTCTGATTCGAAACCATATTCTCCAAGTATCCCCTGCAACCACAATCTTTTGTTTGTTGGTTCATTGTCTTTGGAAATATGAGCACGGTGTCTCTTTTTCTTGATGGGGTTGTCTCTTGCAAAATGTCCCTTTTCATCACAAGTATAACATTGAACATTGAAAGGATCTGTCTTGGTATTATTTTGTTTCTTGTCCCTCTTCTTGTTGTGATGACATTTCTCATTGTTCTCCTTCTTCTTGAAGTTATTCCTGGTGTGAACTGTGAGAGCTTGATCTTCAGTTGTTCCCATATTATCTTCTCTTGTCACAAGTTGAGCTTCTTCTTGTGAACATTCTTCTTGGAGTATGTTGAAAGAGATCATCCTCCTTCTTGCACAAGTTCCTTGAATGAATGAGTCCCATGATCTAGGGATATCATTCAAGGTAGTCATTACAATTTTTGCTTCTTCAACATTCTATTAAGTTGCTTCAAGTTGTTCTTTGATTTGAGCAACCCTTCTGAAGTAAGACTGTATAGTCTTGGACTTATGTATCTTCACATTCTTCAAATGGTTCCTCAATGTCATCTTCCGGTTGACATTCTTTCCTTCAAACATCTTTGTCAAAGCATCATATACTTCCTTCGGTTTCTTGAATGAAGACACATGGGGGATGGGGTGATCCTTAATAGAATATGCAATTTGACTCTCTTGGTGTTAGCCATGCTCCTATTATGGGAAGTCTTAGCCTCATCTGCCTCTGGTTCTGTAACCTCCTCAGTGATGTATTGATGCAAATCATTTTCTTCAAGGATCAGGGAGATTATGTACTTCCATGCTTGGAAGTTATCATCCCCTTGAAGATTGTCCTCAAGCTGAGTATGGTGAGTCATCTTTTCAAATGAGAACCTAAAATGGAAATAACAAAGATTTAGATCTTACCGATTTGATGTGTTCAACCTGGTTCTAGAGTTGGATGACCTAGGGTTTGTTAGAGAAACCCTAATTTTCCAAACTTGGAGTTTGGGAATTTTGTTTGGACATAAATATGTGCCTTCTTGAGGTGAGTTGATCAGTAGGGTCACTTTCTGAAGACTAAGGTGGGAAGCCTCCAAAACTTGATGCCCTAGTTTCTCTCGACACTATTGACAGGGTCAAAATTGAAACTTCTTCATATATGAAACTGTTTGCACCAAATCATGTGCTCTATTGAGGCAAGTTAGCCTAGCCCTCTTTTCTTGATGATTTGTGGAGAGAACACCTTGAACTAGGAAGCCCTAGTTTCCTCAGCTGCATAGTGCCTTCTTTCAGAGAGGCTCTGATAACATGTTATTTTTCCTAAGATATTATTAGCTTAATTAGGATCTTTGTCTAAAAGAATAACAAGTACAAAAAGATGCATAAGATATAACATATACACATGACACAAAGATTTTCAATGGAAAAACATCAAATGAGAAATGTAACCAGGAATATTTCACCTTCTGCGGACAGAAGCTGTTCCTCTGGTTTGAATGGTTTAGATCCAAAACAAATGAGTGAACGACAAAGGATGAAGACCCTCCTTGGATGTCATAGACACCTGGAATGATGCTTCGATAGTGAACCTATGTAACTGCAACCAGATCAAACATGCAAACACATCAAAGCTACCAGAACATCATCTAATTATCCATGTTAGTGACTAAGGAATCTAACAACATGTACATGTGAAATTAAAACAAAAGTAATGTGGGACGAAAATCAACTTTGAATTAAGATGTATGGAGAATTTTACAACCAATTAAGCCTTAGTGTTGACATGCATCTCCATGAAACCAACACTTCATCCCCATAAGCTTTTGTAACCAGGAATATTTCACCTTCTGCAGACAGAAGTTGTTCCTCTGGTCTGAATGGTTCATATCCAGAATAAATGAGTGAATGACAAAGGATGAAGACCCTCCCTGGATGTCATAGACACTTGGAATGCTTCGATAGTGAACCTATGTACCTGCAACCAGATCAAACATGCAAACACATCAAAGCTACCAGAACATCATATACTTATCCATGTTAGTGACTAAGGAATTTAATAACATGTACATGCGAAATAAAAACAACAGTAATGTGGGACGGAAATCAGCTTTGCATTAATATGTATGGAGAAGTTTACAACTAATTAAGCCTTAGTGCTGACATGCATCTCCATGAAACCAACACTTCATCCCCATAAGCTCCAACTTTGCTCTCTATTCTCTCAAATGGCTTGGGCCAAGTGGTCAATCCAACATCATAACAATACCTCTATATTTCTCCCCCTCAACCATGGACATGAGATTGTATTTATAAGGCTCAATGGATAGGAATGGTTGAGATATTTGTGGATGAGGTGGCCTTTAAGATCCTATGATGGGGGATCTCAAGCACAAATGACCCATAATGACAGGGATAAGGAAGGACATGAGGCTCATGATCTAGAAGCCTCGATAAACTTCTCTTTTTCCCATTTTACCTAGGGTACCGCTTTTCTCCTCTTATGACAGAGCGGTTTAGGTTAGAAAAACTTATGGACCAAAGGCCATAGGCAGTGGCACCACTTATGGAAAACAAGATGTAGGTGGTGCGAGCAAGGTACTACTAATGGTTAATGGGGAAAGAGCAGTGCTGAGTATTTTTATGTAAGATTGATAAACAACATGGGTTTCCATGCCAAGTGCTGGGATTAAGGGAAAATATGTAAGTCAAAGGTATTATCACATGGTGGTGAAAGGATCTGGGTATAACAGAATGCCCCCCAAAGCGTGAGTCTTAGAGGGATACGCTAAACGAGAGCTTTGAGAGAACAAGTTGTCACTTCAAGGTGAAAATGTTAGCTTGATCATAGCATGTCATCAAGTAGGCATCTGTAGTACATCAATATTTTTGACTCATAGACACAAGTAACCAACTCATGGCTGCAGACCAATACAAGGCAGATCCATGGGAGGAATAAACAAGCATGGCTACTAGAATACAGTGTAGATCCATGTGATAGAGGACTCAAACTTGGACATAGCTACCAGTCATACAATGTAGATCTATGTCAAACAGATGCAAATTTGAGCATAGCCACGACTATACAAATGTGGATCCATGGTAGATATACAAAACTCCATCGCAACCTGGGGAAAAGCAATGAGCGCTTTAAACAAATACCCAGGGTCTTCGTCTCGTTTTCCACAAAGTATGATTCTATCCATGAGATTACAATGATATGAAGTCGAACATGGTAGAAACCACTTGATTACCGGCCAATGATGTGAACCGTTAACAAGTGCGAGGGATATCACCATTGATGTCAATGATTCCCAAGGTACCCTAATACAATCTACCGAGTCTGAATAGATGTCCTGATGTCGAACACCCAGTCAATTCTATTGATCAAAGGTCAATGATGAGAACCTATGTCGAGAGCAAGAGAATTTTTCATTAAGGCATACAGATCTCAAGGTACTAAGTTTTTTTTTCTAAGACTATTTCTAGGATGATGAGCTGATGTCAACGGGAATAGTCTCGTTGAAGGAGGGCTATGATGAGTCCCACATTGATGACACGAAACTCGGAACATAGTTCTGGAATAATGTGAATGTAGTAACCATAGGACTGACTCAAAAGTGCTGACACAGAGATTGTTTTGACTACAGAGGAAAAAATTCTTCAACTTCCCTTTGAACATCGAGCGACATGACAAATGACTTGGCAGCATGATCGAACGGGACAAATACACAAATCGACAGTGGACAATGCATTCTTTTGAAAGACTCAAAGGAGTGGCATGACTCATGAAAGTGGATCGTCATGGAGATCAGCTGAATACCCAATTGAATGACATGATATGCAGACAAGTGCCATGTTCAAAGGTAACGATAAACTACTTCCATTTATTTGCAAAATGATCCCCTTCCCATTTTCCCCATCATGATCGATAAGTGCCTCTTTTCGGTTTTACGAGTTTAAAGAGGGTAACAAACGCTCGGTATAGCTCGTCTGAAGACAAGTCCAAACTCATATGTTTTACGAACCTGAGAGAGGAGGGGTTCGTTCCCAAAAACAGGTCTCTCAATGTTTAATTTAACGAGTCCAATGAAAGAAAACTCGGTATCATTCATGTTTAGAGAGTCTGAACGACCACGGAAGAAGACTCCAAAGGGGTCCTTTTTCATATGATTTAGTCCCTAAGGCCCAAAAAAGTATAAAATAATACCTTAGAGAACTCTTCCAGTCATGATTGGCTGGAGTGTTCCTTTTTCGTAAATAGTCTATCCGAACCAAAAAAGAGATAACCTACCGTCGAAGAGACGACTCTTCAAATACTTTTACGAGTATGAAGAAGACAAGTAATCAACTATCTTATCACATTTTAAGAGTCTAAAAAGAGCTTAAAGAGGACTCTATTAGACTTTTTCATGTTTGAATCCAGAGCATGAAAAAGTAATAAACTAAGCTCAAACCAAATTTCATGTTTTAACTAGAGCACGGAAAATTAAAAGTAAGCTCAACACCATCTTACTGTTTTTAATGAGCTCGAAGATCGGTTGAAAGAATGCTCGAAGATTGGTTTCATTTTTACGCAATCTCAAAACCAATGGGTAAAATATGCTTGAAAAAAATCCCATTAACATGACATACATAGGTTGAAATCTTTCCCCCAGCATGATTGCTAGCAAAGCTTACCCCTAGCATGGTTGCTAGCGGCTCGACATGCCCCAAGGATTTGTTTCATTTGACGATTCTTCTTCCATACCCAACCAAAAAACCTGGTTACTAATGTGAAAATGTTCACCAAGGGGGGTAGGAAGAACGAGAACTGGGGAGGTGAAAAGAAGGTTCAAGTTCTAACACTAAAGTGAAGACTCGACTCAAGGGAAGGGGATTTGTTTCATTTTTACACAAGCTTGAAACAGAAGGTAACTATGCTTGGAACATGGTTTCATTTTTATGCAAGCTTGAAACCAAAAGGTAAACTATGCTTAAGGAGATCCATTTAATTTTTTAACAAGCTTGACATAGAATGGAAACTTTGCTCATCACATGGTTTCATTTTTATGCAAGCTTGAAACCAAAAGGTAAACTATGCTTAAGGAGTGGTTTTATTTTTTAACGAGCTTGAAACCAAAAGGTAAACTATGCTTAAGGAGTGGTTTTATTTTTTAACGAGCTTGAAACCAAAAGTAAACTATGCTCTCAAACCTGCTCCTACCAAACATGATATCCATAGGTTGGTAGGTTTCCCCCATTTCATAAAAGCTAGCGACTTAGCTCCATTATGATGTCCATATATTAAATCCATGCCCCCCCATTTTACTTATGATGGAAGAAGGTAACTAGAAGAAGGGGAAGGAATCACAAGAACATGAGACACATTCATGGCAGTCTGATTACTAGGAGTCACACAATGGTTGGGTGTAACAAAAGAAAGCTGATCAATGGTCACAATCTTCCCATCATGGGGAAAATGCATAACTCTAAAGAGTGTGGACACTACAGCCTTCATGGTGTAAACATAATCACGTCCAAGGAGCAGATTGAAATATAAAGGACCTTGGACCACCACAACATCAATGCAAATAGTTTTCCCTCCCAATGTAATAGGTAAATAAGGAAGGGTCCCTAAAGGTACAGTAGGTCTGTGATTAAAAGCCAGTAGTTGATCAGTGGATGGCACAAGCTGAGGAGAACCTAAAGCTTGCCAAGCAGTTGAGGATAAAATACTAACAGAAGCCCCTTCGTCAACAATAGTACGAAGTATCTACCTAGCAGTAACATTCACAACTATCTGGAAAGGAACACTTGAATGAAGAAAAGGCTCTGTTAGGTTACTCCAGTCAAAAGAGATAACCTCAGTACTTGGAGAGGGTTCTGTCGAAAGAGACAAAATTTCCTCTTGTCGAGAATAATCAGAACTAAGCATAAAAACTTCGACAGGTTTCAGTTCATTCTCTACTGGAAGAGAAGAACAAGACGAAGATTTGGTCGAAGAGACTACTTCAGTCTTAACACTCTCTAATGAAAGAGCAGTATCGGGTGGAAATGACATCGAATCGACCACTTCACTCTCCGAAGGAAGAGTGGGATCAACCAAGGATGGACTTGGGTTGACCATTTCAACTTCACTCTTCAACGGAAGAGTGGGATCGACCGAGGGTGAAATCGAATCGACCACTTGATCAACTAGTGGGGGTTCAAGAGACAACTTACGATAACCTGTTGGAAGTCGTTGACGAGAAACAAAAATATCTTCCAACAACTTAGAAGCTTCATCCATGAGAGGACAAAGGTAAGTAAAGTGCATGTCCTTACAAAGCAAGCAAGGATTTCTGACTTTACCCTTTCGACTCTTAATTAATGGGTCATTGGTTGAGGGAGTATCGTTAGCATGATGATCAAACGTTGATGACACAAATGGTTTGGACCTTTTAGACCACTCTTCTTGTACACGGGAGAGACCGGGACACTTCTTAAGAAGGCGGCCCCCCTTGCAAAGCTTACAAGGGAACTTGGGTTTTTCGGGTGTTCTCTTAGAACGAGCACCATCAAGAGTAGATGGTTGCTACTTTTTCTCTTTCTTATCCTTCTTCTTCTTACCCTTCCCTTTCTTCTTCTTCTTATCCACATGACTACTAACCATAGAGCTTTGGTCAAGCGAAGAAGAAGAAAGGGATGAATCCACAACCGACGAAGAAGGAGAGGGATTAGGTTGAGGTCAATCCTCTCATAGAGGAGAGGTGACATTTGAGACATTAGGTGTAACAGGAATTACTAGATTAAACAACCAGACCGGTAATCCTATAGTTAATCCAAGAAGATTTAGAGTGGCAATAAAAAGAGGACCAATACCTTAACTTGGAGGGAATGCAAAAGGTACACCTTGGAAAGGGAACTCTTGAGTGGTAGTCCCAGATTGGGATGCCATCTCTAAACTCTCTAAAAACCTCCTAAATACCATGCACAAGCAAGTACTACTCAAACTAAAAGCAACAAGAAAACATGTGAAAGGAGTGGATAAGAGTCAGGAACCTCATAGGATAGGCCAAAAGGATAACTCAGATGGTTTGAGGATTCCTAAAAGGGTCTCCTGATATACGCTAGGTACGTGGGAGCTCAAATCGGTAGTAGTGCTATCTAATGCATAACTGTTCACAAGGGGCATTCCTATATACAATTGAGTACATGAAGTACCTTTCTATATACCTCAAGGGTACGTGAAAGGCCGTTCGATATACCGACGGTACGTGGAACAATCGTGTGAGTCTCGGGATGTAATTCAGATGAGTAATGACAGCTCCTATGCTTAATGACACCCGAACACGTCTCTACCTTATCACTCAAATTTGCTAACAGTTTTAACCTAGTACTACCGTTAATTTTATCTTTATGCTTTTAGGTGGAACCATGGAGTGAAAACTTGAATTTAAAGAAGATGAACACTGATCTATATGACAATGCAAGTTTTCCTCTTCAATGAAATTCTACCTAAGAGAGGGAGAGAGATTTACTTTTCTTCCAAAAATGCACACCCAAATGAAAATGCAATTCTATCTTTTCAAATGAAAAGTGAAATATCAATGCACCCCAAACAATCTTCAAAGCAAAATAAGAAAGAGATTTAGAGAACATCAAACATAAATAAACCAAAAATATTTCCTATCTTTTCATGCTTGAAAAAGATGCATAAAAACTTGATGGAAAGACGATTTCACTAACATTTCCAAACAAAACTAACTCTAATGCACGCAAAGCTGAAAACATATATTTCTTCTTAATGAAAGTAAGATCTAGAATTCCAAACAATCACGCACAAAACGAGAAGAAAATCGTTCAACAACGCTTGCGAATAAAGAAAAGGAGAGAGAAAACTAAAACTTCTTTTTGAAATAGACCAGGAAACAAAGAACCAATCTTTCTACCAAGTCACTGAAAAAATCAACATGCAAAAGGAAACAAGAATCACCCCAAGCAAAGAAAGACTCAAAACAACATGGATCACTCATGCATTCCAAGTCCAAAACAAACCAAAGCATACACATGAAAATGAAATGTATATTTCCAATTCCAATAAATAATATCTATAGAAAAGAGCAAGAGGTTTCAAGCAAAGAAAATAATGCAAAATCCAATGCAAGAAACAGAAACTCTCTTTGAATGCAGAAAGAATACAACAATCAAAGCGACTGTAGAATATACAATTCATGGCCCCTCCCGGCTGTGAGGGAGCATTTTGTTTTCAAAAATACACTTCATTTTCATAAAAAAGTAAGACAAAAACACACAAAAATCAAAATACAAAGTTTGGACCAGGGCCTACCTAGCACCGCGCAGATGAAGCTGCTAACAGGCAATTTTGAGGCAGAACCGCTTCTTTCTTACTGGATTCAAGTGGTGGCACCACATATTGCTAACTACACTCAGGCGGTGGCACCGCTCGTTGCCAACAAAGCATGTGTGGCTCCCTGAATAGATCCAAAACAAAAAGGAGAATGAAAGATCAAGTTAGAAATTGATCAGATCAAGGCAAAAATTGAGGGATTTACAGTAAAAAAGAGCATAAAAAGTTGAAATAATTCAGATCTGAACATATCTAAAAGTTCAAAACCAAAATTCATTGAGTCAAATGGTATATCTGACTGAAGAGAGTTGGAGATGGAGCCTGGATTCAGACAAGAGTTCAAGAACTGAGGAAGATCAGATCAACTGATACATGTATCTATTCCCTAGCGGAGTCACCAAATTTGTAACTAGGAATATTTCACCTTCTGTGGACAAAAGTTGTTCCTCTGGTCTGAATGGTTCAAATCCAGAACAAATGAGTGAATGATAAAGGATGAAGATCCTCCCTAGATGTCGTAGACACCTGGAATGCTACTTCGATAGTGAACCTATATACCTGCAACCAGATCAAACATGCAAACACATCAAAGCTACCAGAACATCATCTACTTATCCATGTTAGTGATTAAGGAATCTAACAACATGTATATGTGAAATCAAAACAACAATAATGTGGGATGGAAATCAGTTTTGCATTAAGATGTATGGAGAAGTTTACAACTAATTAAGCCTTAGTGTCGACGTGCATCTCCATGAAACCAACACTTCATCCCCATAAGCTCCAACTTTGCTCTCTATGCTCTCAAATGGCTTGGGCCAAGTGGTCAATCCAACAGCATAACAATACCTCTATAGTTCTCCCCCTCAACCATGGACATGAGCTTGTATTTATAAGGCTCAATGGATAGGAATGGTTGAGAGATTTGTGGATGAGGTGGCCTTTAAGATCCTATGATGGGGGATCTCGAGCTCAACTAACCCACAATGACAGGGATAAGGAAGGACACAAGGCTCATGATCTGTAACGAACATAAAATATATAAATATTAAAAATAATATTAATAGATAATTATTAATTAATAATTAATAATTATCAAAGAGTCATGACTGTAGGTTGGAAAGTCACGAATGGACATATATAAGTCCAACCATTGTAAATGTATTACATCGAATTATATCATCATTTATATATATATATTATTATGGCTTATCTCATTTACCAAGTTTTCTGGTAATATTATTTCTACAAGCGAATAAATATTCGCTTCAGTGGTATCAGAGCCTTGTTGGCTAGATCCTGGCCTTTGGCCATATTTTTTGGCTTTTAGCCATCACCCAGTTTCCCGGAATTTTTGGGTTTCCCCAAAAAAA